>BQNB010048982.1:0-42269 GCA_026074375.1 Tanacetum coccineum | reverse complement strand
TTTTGAAAGTTTTTTTTAAATATATATTAAGCTTCGACATTTTTTATAAAATCGTACGTATTTAAAAAACATATCAATATAGAGCTCGTTTTGTTCGTAATCTAGAGGCATTCTCGTCGGTATATTTTTTATCAAGGAAGTCGCTGGATATTTGTTAGATATTTGACACAGAAAGTTTGTTATATAAAATAGTCGTAAATAGCAAGAAGTATATGGTAATTTATATAATTTAAACTTTTATAGAATTGAGGGTCTTTGACCCTTGTGGTTTATTTTAGATTTATTAGGTAGTTTAGGGGTGTTTTTTGAAAATTAATTTCTTTTTCTAAAAAATATATACCAAATTTTAACATTTTTTTATAAAATCGTACGTATGTTAGAAGCATTGCAATATTGGGCTAGTTTTGTTCGCAATTCGAACATCTTTTCTGATGTATAATTTTTATGATTGAATCGGTAGATATTTGTTTACCAAAGAGCTTCTGTCCCAATGGTACCCTTTGTTGTGTGGGAAGCTCTCCAACCAAGATGGTTGTGGGTTCAAGTCCTGCTTAGGACATGCGAGATAGATTTGTGGTTTATATAGTGTGAGATAGTTAGTTGTCGTTCTAAAAAAAAATTGTTACATATTTGATAAATAAAGTATGATATATAAAAAAGTCGTAAATAGCTAAAATTTAAAAGCAGTTTTTGTAACTTGTTACATAGTTTGTGGGGACGTTTTGTAATTTTTTTCTTTTGATTTTGGGCCGCGTTTTCTGCCCACAGGAAACGACGTCGCTTCCCTCCACAATTGATATATATATAAAGTAATGTTTCCCTCTAAATGTGATTTTTTTTCACATGTGATAATAGAAGTTTCATAAACTTCTTTAATTTATAATTCAAATACAATGTGTGGCATATGGTTTGAAAGCCATGAATGCATGTTTCTTTTGCAAAAAAAAGGTAAAATTCTTTGATTTATTGACATATACTTATGTCCATTTTAATACAGATGTTTAGTGTTTGAACTTCGATATTAATGTAAATAACATGTCATATGTCATTCGAATTTCGATACAGTAAAGAAAATGTTAAAAAAACCAAAAATATAAAATTTGTCGAAAGTATATGAAAGTTCCCGTATATAGAAAGATAATTAAATGCTCATCGTAACGGTATAACTTGTTTTGTGTAACAATTCACGGTTAACGAGATATTTAAATTATAAAAAATGAGTGTAATTAAAATTTTAATTTAGATATTAATTAATTTTTTGTTTTTTTCTTAACAAGAAAATGAGTGACTTAGATTTTTCCGCTAATTATAACCAAGGTTATAAATAGCGTGAGGCGTGGCGTGACGGCATGACCAAGCCTCACGCTTTTGCGAGCCATGACGAGTCATGGCGTTTTTAAGGCGGCACAAAATATGAAAATATTTATAAATTTATATATTTATAGCATATTACAAATATATTGAGTTTACAAAAAGTGTTATACATAAGGAATAAAGTCAAGAAACTATCTTTGCATGTAATCTTTTTCATTTCTATATAAAAATATGATTTTTATCGAAATTGAATTCAAAAAAGCCTCCACGCATCACGTTTTTTACTCATCATCTCACGTCAAGCCTTAAGCCCAAGCCTTGATCTATTGCGTGCCGTGAAGGTCACGCCTCGCGCCTTTGCGTGGTCTTTGCGAGCCTTTTAGAACCATGATTATAACTATATAACATAACCTGTGTTGTCCCCTTCCTGTCCCCTTCTCACATCCATTTTTATTCTCTTTTTTTATTCTTATGAACAGTGTTCTCTCCTCACATCTTCTGCAGTAAAATCATTTTTTAAATCTAATAAACAATACAATAATCCTAAAATATTAATAGGCAAAAATACTAAATCAACACGTTTCTACCTCTTCCCCACCAAATCACCACATCTCTTCTCTTTTATTGAGAGCACGAGGAACGGTCGTGCCAAACTTCTCGTGCCATAGAGAAAAAGTGGTGCCACGTCAGCAAAATGGTGTTTGGCACCAGAATTGCTATGGCACCAGAATTCAGCGGCATTGGTTGGCAACTTGGCACCAGAATTTCTGGTGCCAAACTAATTTTTTATTATTTTTTTAATTAAAAAACTTATAAAACTTAAATTAAATAATAAAACATTACATAAAACTAAACATTACATAAAAACTTAAATATCATAAAACTTAAACATTACATAAAAACTTAAACATTACATAAAAACTTAAATATCATAAAACTTAAACATTACATAAAAACACAAACTACTGATTATTCCATAGATGCTCCACAAGGTCTTGTCGAAGATCGATGTGCGTTTTCCTATCGCGAAGTTCTTTTGCCTTCCTAACATGTAAATCACATCTTTCGACCCAGCTTCTAACCATGTTCGGTTCTGGACTCACGAACATATGATTCAGGTTAACTTCAAATCCCTCGTTTTCCAATATCATGTTATGTAAAATTATACAACAATACATGATTCTCTTGAGGTTGTTGATTTGCATTGCACGCGCGGGTTGTCGTATAATACCCCAACGACCTTGTAGGACTCCGAATGCCCGTTCAATATCTTTTCTTGCAGCTTCTTGAACTGTTTTAAACTTAAAGGTCTTGGCATCCCTTGTAACAGAAAACGTTTTGACAAACGTAGACCATTCCGGATAAATACCGTCGGCTAAATAGTAACCTTTCCTGTATGTATGCCCGTTTACTATAAACGGACATTCTGGAGCTATATCAGCAATTTCATCATCAAATAATGGGGAACCATATAACACATTTAAATCATTATTCGCCCCAGGAACCCCAAAATATGCATGCCAAATCCACAATCTTTGATCCGCAACAGCTTCTAACATAAGAGTTGGGTATTTATGATCCCTTCTTTTGAACTGCCCATGTAATGACTTTGGGCAGTTTTTCCAATCCCAATGCATACAATCAATACTCCCGAGCATTCCCGGGAGTCCATGTTTTTCTTCGTGCAATTTATATGTTTTTTCAATATCAGTTGCACTTGGTCTTCTTAAAAACTTATGATTATATAAAACGTGAATGCATTTAGTAAAGTTATCTAAACATTCTCGTGAAGTACGTTCAGCAATTTGCAAATACTCATCAAATGCATCAGGTGCAGTGTCGTACGCCAGTTGGCGTATGGCGGATGTGCACTTTAAAATAGGACCAATACTCTTACGACCGGTCGCATCGAGCCGTGAGCTAAAATAAGTAAAGTACTCGGGAATAGGCTGAACATCATAACTTAAGATATCGTTGACTATTTTATTAAAAAGTGTAGAGCTCATACGATACCTTCGCCTAAACGTTTCTTCCGGATATTTAGGCTCGTACTCGTCGTCGCCAAAATAGTCGTCGATTAGCCTTTCTTCCGCCTCTTCTCGTTCATTATCATGTATCTCCTCCTCCTAATAGGACCGGAACTCGAACCCCCGACTTTTTGCTCACACAAACTCATATAATGTTGATAAGACTTGTAATCTCGCATCTCGCATATAGCGATCATAGTCGGGTTGAAAGAAAACATCATAATGATCGTATGTGTTGGTTGTGTCGAAATCGTTGAGATTATTTGGATCCATATTTCAAAGAAAAATAAGAAGTATTGATCTAGAATATATATATAAATTGTGTGTGAAGTTATAAAATATAAAAGGGGTATTTATAGGATTTTAAAAAGGTAAAAATAAGGTTTTAGGGGTATTTTTAAAAAAAACCCGCTCCCCCAACGAATATTTTTTCAAAAAAAAAAAAAAATTCTTTTGCGTGTGCTATTAGCCACGACGCGAGTGACCTTAGCGCGAGTTGGCCCGTGGCACAATCTCGCGCCATATCTCGGCACTAACCCATGGCACGACCACTCCATAAGAAATACCACCGACCGCCACCATCATTGACTGATCAAATCCCACATTAACACACACTCCACTCAATTGATGAAGCTTCTTCCCACCGATTCTCCCACAACCAACCTTCTTTCACAGTTCTCCCACAAGCAAACTTAATCTTCATCTTTCAATGCAATTGTATCAAATCAGTTATGTAAGTTTATCAAACCTAATTTATTTTTAGTTATATTATATCTTTATTTTATTTTCTATTTTCAACTTCTGTTTTTTTATTATGGGTTTTTGTGAAAATGTTAGGTTTGGTAATGAAGATGATTGGTGTCGTTAAAAGATGTGTAGCTTGACAAGCGTGATACTTAGTGGTTGAAGACAATGATTAATCAAGGTATCATGTCTTTTATAACTGACGCTTATGAGGAAATATATGCTCCATTCTCTTGATTTTCATGTGTATCGGATATTGTTTTAGGAGCAGACTCAATATTTATATCAGGTTGTTGCGGACTTAAGATACGTTAGGATCATGCCACTACAAAAATGACGATAAGGTGTGTTTGGATTGGATTAGACCATGCGACTATGCATCTTTAGAGGACGAGAAGGGAAAAAATGCCTTTCACGAGTGTTTGAGTGAACTGATTAGAATTATGCTTACGATTATCTTTTTTGTTTTACTAACAACATATGATAGAGACCAGAGTCGAGATGCATCACCAAAATCGTTAGTGCAGTAATCAATTTACAAGATATGTATGTACCTATCTATTAATATCAAGTTAGGATGCTTATAAGAGGATCCAAGTATGCCACCTTTTTTACATTGTTATTTTTCATATCGTGATTATTGACCTTTTGTACTGCTTCTATGTCATGCAGGTGTGTGTCCGATGCTTTTTTTGGTTATTTCATGCTCACGAGGGTATTTATGCCACGGTCTCCCCAACAAAACTATATTCCGTCATTGAGATAGCAGCAAATATGGTTAGGTACCTCAATCAACCTTAGAGAAACACCCATTATGTCTATGCTACTTAGGATTTGTATTTGTGAGGTGAATATCTTATTTTATCACCCATGGTTTCAGCCAATATGTGTTGCAACTAGGAATTCTATGCGGTTCTGTGCAGCTGTTAGACATAAGGATTTCTATAACGAGGACAAAGACGTGGAATTTCGAGAGGTAATCAAGTGGTTGGTGCTATTTAAAAATGTAGTTGTAACGGTATCATTGTTTCATAGTTTCTGAATAAATGTCTCAGGTGAATGAAGCGCCTCTTCCAAAAGCGCCGTTAGATACTGCATTTGTTGGTCAACACTTCAACTTGCTATTCTTGAAAACTGCTTGAAGGTATCTATAGCTTCATCAAGCTGTATTAGTTTTCTTATGTTGACACCCCAAAATCACAGACCTAATGATACAATAATATCTGCACTTTTCAAAGCATTACTATTCTTTGTTGTGATAATATACTGTATTTAATGTTTTTGAACTGCATTCTAGATGCTTATATTATGACATATACTACGGATTTTCCTTCATGCTTATGTTCTGACTATATATAAACAGATAACCATATGAAGAACATAGCTGAAAATGCCGCTATGCAAAAGGCAAATCTAATATGTGCCTTGATACTCTGAGGAATATCTCTACAAAGCTCTGAGCACCTTAAAGAAGAGGCAAGTGCTTCACTGCTTCACATCCTCTTTGTAGCAACATAAGTTTTCTTCAATCAAATGTTGAAAAGAGATTATATACAGATTCAAGAGTTTAAAAACATTTTTCCGGACTTTAGTATACTAACGAACACTTTCTGTTGTTTTCAGATGAGAGAAACAGACAACATAGACATGGTGTCAAGTTTAATCCAAGAAATGAGCATGTGTGGCTAAATTATAATATTTTAATCTCCATATCTTATCGGGTCTTTGTTCGCGTTCCCAAGAGTTATAGATCAGAACTTGAGAGATACAAAGCGGAACATGTAGACATTGGGAAACCAAGTAGCGAGCACCTTGAAGCTGATGCTTAAGAATATTACACGTGAGTGGAAATCTTTATCTTCATCGTTAATTTATTTAGGAATCTAAATTTATGAATATACGCATCTTTGCTTTTCTTTATATAAGTAATATGATTATGATTTTGCATATACACATGTAAAAACAAGTCTTTTATTTTTGGTGTGCCTAAAAGTTTGGGAATTTGGAATTAAACAAGGAGCATTAAATAAAGCTTAAATGTTTGTTTAAATGTTTTACTGAATTTCACGAACTATAATAACGTCATGCGAATTGGTTGTTAAAATGTTTTGATTGTGGTCAATTATATGTGATTTCAGGTCAACTTGGTTTCGTTGCTTGGCTGAATGAGGGTCGTCACCTCAAGAAACGTCCCACTAAGTTAATGGTTGCAAACTTGGTTTGAAAGTTTGTTGATAAGTAATACAATGTTTGTTCCTAATATTCATTCATTCAATTATATATAAAGATTTACGTCTTAGCGTGCCTTGCTGATGTTTGCAGCATGTTTTACTCATGCTCTCTTTTGGTTTTGAATCCACAGAGACGAGTCTTCTTCCCTCCGATAAAGGTTTATAGTTGATATCGATATGCTGTTAACTGTTGCTTCGGAACTCTGAATGATCCAGCGACCTCCCTATAGCAACCGTGCATCAACTAGGGTTTCTCTTGGAAGGATGAAAGAAGCGTTAGGAGATCGTCTAATGGCTAAAAACATAGATCCCGACTGTCTCAAGCCTCAAGTTAAAGCAGCACAGTAAGTCTATCCCAAAACTGCAAGTGCATCTATGAGTAACTACAACATTAACCATTAGAATAGCTAGATATTTTTCATACCTCAGCCGTGTCGAAGTTAATATTGGGATTCGAGGGTAACAGAGTCTATCTTCCTATTCAAAAAAATCTTTTTCGAGGTAACGGATTTTGTTATTTGTATACTCATGATTGTGAAAATGAACACTGATTTTGAGAAGGGTTTTCCAATCCCTTATCGTCCTATGGTTCATGGAACATCGATTTTTCATGACAATGGACTTAGGCGTAGAATTGTGGCTGATGAAGCTCCAATAGCGGCTCCAAGAATGTCGGTTTTGATGGATAATGATCAGGTATCGTGCAGTACAGTAAAGCCGACTCTTATGGGTAATGCAGTTGTTGATAGTACAAAGGACTCCGGTGACATCAAATACACTTTTTTTCTAAAAATGAGAATTGGCAAGATTTGCTTGGGATGTACACAGGTTCGTTGCGAGAAAAGACACCTGATACAAATAGGATTCTTGAGGATATCAATAAAACACCACCATCAATTGTTCGTAACAATAGAAATCAGAGCTTGGCCACATCTACTCATAGCTCATATCAGAATCATACATCTAGCCAAGCATCAACCTCACTCCCATACTAAAAAACAAGTGACACTGCCAATTGGAATTGTAGTAATTCGGAAAACAACGATGTCTATTTATCGGATAGACCACCCACTCCAAATTTATCTTATGAAGAAAAAAACAATGGTATGAGATCTGCTTCTTGGACTGATATGCTTAGAAGTCAACAAACTCAAAGGGTTATTTCAAACAACTTGATCAAGAATGGACACAGCCCAAAAGGTTAGTTAATTTTTTATTTAAAATTTCTTTAAGTAATATGAGTCATGCTTCCATAAATATGAGTCATGCTTCCATAATTCCACAAATGAACTGTATATATTCATTTCGTGGAATGACTATTATATAATGATTTAGGACAATAGTTTTTGGGTGACTTCTAACCCCTGACCTGTTTCTTATTTAGTTACATGGTTACTGAGATGGGAATGTCAAGGCGACGGTTCGCATCACAACTTTTTACGACATTCTTTCTGTTGACAATATGCAAGATTTTTAATTGACGTAATTTTCAGGAAGAAGTTTGGGGACTTGATCCAACAGATGTTAGTGTCCCTCGGTTGTCGGAGGGTGCGTATGAGTTGCAATTCTGCCCCTTCTTACTCAGGTAAAGACATAACTCAATTTAAGCTTAAAGAACTGAAATTTATACTCAATTTCGTCAGCTTTGTAGGTGAAACCTGCATGCTCCTTCACTGAAGAAGAAACATGATACTTGAAAAAGTGTATTCAAGATGGTGGAACCGACGTTGTTCAGGTAAATAGGATCGGTTCACTTTAAAAGTAACAAAGTGGACGGGTGGGGTGGGTGGGTCATAATGGGTATAAAATGTATCTAGGTTGAGACAGGCAGGACTAGCAATACCCTATACACCTTAAATTAAATATACCTAGCTTTCAAGGTACTTGGTTATTCGCTTATGATATTGGGTATATAAATCGCTATAGCCACTTTAAAATCACAGCGAAACACTGTTGAGTGTTACAAGAACAGACTAGAAGCACTTTTAGGGAAAACCGACAAAAAACTAGAGTGAATCTGATATGTACATTTGCGAGAAGATCGTAGAAGGTAAGTTTGTTTGGTTGACGGTTGTTGAAGCTATTGGTGATGCCTAAGTGTCTTTAACTTATACTAAAAACAATAATATTAGTTTTCAACTGTAGCTTGATGTGGATGTTTCATTTTTTTTCTTCTCTTGATATTATCTATGATTAGTTATATGACATTCAAATGGTCCTCTTTAACTCCTTGGGTGGAAGCAAGACATATATAAGCATCAATAACACATTAGCTAAATAATGGCAATGTCAACAATGCACAATTCTTTTATTCCTTGGTTAGTAAATTCTCTGTAAGTTCATCCCTTGCCATGTTGTTCAGTAGTATTTTGGTGGTTTGTCGTATTCAATGTCAAATGTACCAAAAGGATTGAGATTCAAATATTTAAGGAATGATTGTTAGTTTCTAAACGACTTACGCAGGCAAAATTAACATCTCTTTGATATTCACTAGATAATTTGTATTACTTTATGTATCCATAACGATGTTAGTCCAATAAGAAATAAAACTATCCCAAACACCCCTTAATAACTGAATATTAACCCACAAGACACATTCACACACAACACAACAACCCTCATCTCCCAAATGACTAGGGAGCTGAGAAACATAGCTTCAATGCCATACGCCGGCATATGCCATTATGGTAGGAACGTTTTACGCTTTATTTTTCATACGAAATGTCATTTGCATCTTCAATATGTTGACTGTAAATGGAATGTGTATGTGTATGTATGCGCAGGTTGAGCATTGCAAAGACCCTGATAATTAGATGACTCGAGCCATTATGCTACTTATGGTACGTTAATATGAACTTTATCTAATAATCATCTTCAGGACTGTTTGGTCCAGTTTTATTTGCAGCTTAACTGTCGCCATTTGTTGCACTCTGTATAACTTATATCTTCATGTTTTTTTATCATCGGATTCTACAAGATATGGGCATTCATATCTGGGACGGTAATGCATCGAGAAGGTACCTGTCAACGTGCAGTATTGGTTTGGTGGATAGAGAAGAAGTCAGCTTAAGCTCAAGTAAGTCAGGCAGGACTTGCATTTACCATGTTAACCTTAAATTAAATTTTAACTTGCTTTCTAGGTACTTGGTTAGTCGCTTTTGTTTTTCGGTAGTGTAAAATGCTTGTTGCACTACACTTGATTGCTACTCGAATCTATGTTGTGTGGTACAAAATGAAAGACTTGAAGCACTTTTAGGGTAACCGATCAAAATACTAGAGTGATTTGTGAGGGTGCAATTTGACTGAGAAGATCGTAGAAAGGTTAGTTTGTTTGGTTTGACGGTGGTTGAAGATTTGGGTTGGATGCCTTAGTGTCTTTAACTTATACTAAAAACAATAATATTAGTTTTCAACTGTAGCTTGATGTGGATGTTTCATTTTTTTTCTTCTCTTGATATTATCTATGATTAGTTATATGACATTCAAATGGTCCTCTTTAACTCCTTGGGTGGAAGCAAGACATATATAAGCATCAATAACACATTAGCTAAATAATGGCAATGTCAACAATGCACAATTCTTTTATTGCCTTGGTTAGTGTATTTCTTGTAAGTTCATCCCTTGCCATGTTGTTCTATAGTATTTTGGAGGTTTGTCGTATTTCAATGTCAATTTTACCAAAATGGATTGATATTCAAATATTTAGGATGATTGTTGTTTATAAACGACTTACGCAGGAAAATTAACATCTCTTTAATATTCATAGATAATTTGTATTACTTTATGTATCCCATAAACGATTGTTTGTCCAATAAGAAAAAATAAAAAACTATCCCAAACACTCCTTAATAACTGATTTTTAACCCACAAGACACATTCCACAACACAAACACAACATCCTCATCTCCCATATGACTTGGGGAGCTCGAGAAAACATAGCTTCAATTGCCATACGCCGGCATAGCCATTATGGTAGGAACGTTTTACGCTTTATGTTTCAATATCGTTAAGTCAATTTGCATCTTCAATATGTTGACTGTAAATGGAATGTGTATGTGTATGTATGCGCAGGTTGAGCATTGCAAAGACCCTGATAATTAGATGACTCGAGCCATTATGCTACTTATGGTACGTTAATATGAACTTTATCTAATAATCATCTTCAGGACGTTTGGTCAGTTTTATTTGCAGCTTTAACTGTCTATCGCCATTTGTTGCACTCGGTATAATTATATCTTCTTGTTTTTTTATCTTCGGATTCTAAAAGTTATGGGCCATTACATATCGGGACGGTGATGCTCAGAGAAGGTACCTTCTAACGTGCATTATTGGTTGGTGGTAGATTAAATAAGAAGTCAGCTTAAGCTCAAGTAGTTGCATTTGTTGTAGATTAAAACTTCATAGGACATTATAAGGGTCGTCACAACATTCACCACACCCAACAGGGCGATCAACTGTCATTTAAAATGTAAGTATATAATTTCATAAGCCATTCGCTTTCTGTTTTTTATTTGTGAATATTGGTTAATACATACAAGATTTTACTTTTCTACCGGCTAAGTTTGATTAGTTTTTTAACATACTTAAATTCCATAAAACTGTTAGATTAAAACTGGAGAGTGTCGAGCATTCTAATGAAGTTAGGAAAGCTGCTGAATTATGGCGGTGGCCATTAAATGGCAGAATGCAGCATGACAGAGTTATGGAGATGGTTAATGGTGACGAATAACTATTGTATAGGGATGCATAAGTTCATATTCAGTTTCTGTTTTTTTTTTATTAATGGGCTACTGCTGCCGTATAATGAATTGCGGTATAATACCCTGAGTTTACGTTTTGTATTATATAACTACATATATTTGGGTGATACCATATTTAATATGCTTATGATATAAGATAATGATATCTTTGAAAATAAAGCATAAATAATAAGTAACACCACTTGGTGATTCGGTTTGGTTTTGTGGGTCGAGCTATTATTAATCTTCTACCTATTGATGTATATCTATTAATTCATGTATTGATGAGGGATTTTGTTATTTATTGAGAATTAAATTGTGGGTTTGTGTTTTTGTGCTTGAATTGATGATTGGGTTAACCAATTGGTTAACCCAATAATGTGTTCGGGTTCATATTCACGCTATTTTTAAAATCCTACATCTCTCAGTTTAGAACCCTAATTCCTACAACTCATGTCGCCAATAATCTTAACAGTTAGTGTTTGTGTTTAATTGTTAGATATGTAGATTTATTGATTATTTTTTTTATATTTGATGAAATTGATTACATATGAGCATATGTAAAAACAAAATTAACACTATTTGTATTTGATTGTTGGATAGGTAAATTTGTTGATTAATAATTTTTTTGTGTATTAGATGTACACAGATTATCATGTGAATCAGAAGTTTGCAATCATGGCCTCTTCACCTACTGGTATGTTATTCATCAACATCTTATTGTTAAAAAAAATTAATTATTAAAGTGTCATTAAAAATTACTTATGTCACCTTCAAATCAGAACTCAAGCAAGTAATTTGTTAGCATGTTTAATGTGTGTTGGCATTGTTGTTGCAGTGATTCCATAAAAAATGCTAAACTATTAATTTTAACAGGGTTTTAATGACAAACAAAAATTTACTTCACATACACGCATAATCTATCTATCTAATGATACCTCAATCACTTCCGCACACAAACACGCACTATGGTATCACATTACAATCGCTCCCTTCCTACCGTCACCACCACCCTACCACCATCATTCGCACCCATATGGCCATCTAAATATCCGGCTTCTTTTTTGGGTACTCAAAAGGTATGTTTTTGGTAAAAAATTCAAAACTAATGTATAATAGATTTAGGCTTTTCCTAATCACTCCTAAACCAAATTCCATTCTCCAACTAAGAATTAGGTTTGATGGTGTACATGGTCTTGGTAAACCTAAATAATATGCTAAACCTAAATAATCGCACTCGAAAAACCAATCACCACTAGAAAATACACTAACAAGCCACGACTTCATAAACAAACAAACTAACAAGCTACTTTACGTAGCAACTTGAGCTCTTTAGTTGATCTTTTTTTGGAGTGGCATTTTTCCTCATCTATATGTTATTAATAAAAATCAAACCATTATGTCTTTAATCACATCAAGCTGTAGAACTGGGATAAACGTTTAGTTGCATGTAGAGTGCAAATACAATTGACTCATGTATGATATCAACTTTGTATGATGTGGTTAGGTTATGTTAGTATAATGCATCCACCGTCCTTTTGATATGTACTGTTTGGAATTTTGATTTTTGCAGTATTTACATGAACATGGGTATACGACAAAAGGGATAGTTGGTTGCCCAGACGTGTGACAGCAATGAACACGATTTCCTCCACACTTAAGACCTCAAATATTAGTACCTCTACAACAAAAAACACTATGTCATTATGGAACATGGGCATCTGGTATGTTTCTTTTTCTTTCTCATTAGTTTAAAATGATTTTTCACCTTTCAGCCAATTATTATATCACAGATACATTATACTATTGTTTCTGTGACGTAAAATAAATCGTTAACTAAAATAAAAGTTTGACTAAAGTGGACTTATATTCGTTGTGCAAATAAATATTTTTAAGAAACCTTCTTTATGTTTCTTGATGCTAATATTGATGTTACTGCTTTTTTCACAGATGTATCAGGAAAGGTGGTCGAGAGGAATAGTCGTGGGAGTAGTAACCTTGGTGTTATAGTTGCAGGATGCGTAAATTGTGGATTTCACAAAAAGAATTAGGTTGAGATAAGTACATCGTTATTGAAGAATGCGCATGTTCAACTTATGCAGGTTGGTCAAATATTAATAAAGTATATCTTAGATTGGCTTATTTGTTGAAGGTATAGTCCAGTAATTTTACAGTGTACCTAAAAATTTAGTAGTTTTGATATCACTTCTGCTCACTTAACCAAATTTGAGTGCTTTTCAATTTTCACCTTTCAACCAATTATTATATCACAGATGCACCAGTATAAATGGATCCAGAGAATAGGTTAATTTCGCTTAGTTTACGCAATTATGGGCTCGCGGGAGGTGTGCTGAAGGATTTGGAGCAATGTGAGAGCTTGCAGAACTTAAATCTGTCAGGTAATAAGCTTACGTGTTCGATAACAAATGATACATGTATTTGGTTGCCAAAAATATGAACGAATGACTCATGTATGAACATTATCCACCGCAACGTACACTTCGTACAGTAGCACCTAAATGTAGCCTAAAACCTATGTAAGTAGAACCTAACACATAAGAATACTGAAACCTTGGTGTTATAGTTGCAGGATGCGTAAATTGTGGATTTCACAAAAAGAATTAGGTTGAGATAAGTACATCGTTATTGAAGAATGCGCATGTTCAACTTATGCAGGTTGGTCAAATATTAATAAAGTATATCTTAGATTGGCTTATTTGTTGAAGGTATAGTCCAGTAATTTTACAGTGTACCTAAAAATTTAGTAGTTTTGATATCACTTCTGCTCAAGCTTTAGCTTCCACCATATTCAGTTTCCTATGGCTACCAAAATGTATTATATTTCATCATTCGATTGGAAGAATCTATGATAATGAGAAGGCCATAATGATCATTTTTTTTTGCAACAACATGTCATGTACTAATGATGAAGTGCCAGAAAGTTCTATACATATACTACTGATGAAGTGCTTAAAACATTACCTACATCACCAATTAATTTTTATGTGCAACAATGTATCATGTAGTTGTATCGTAGTACTATTTTCAAATGATACAGATATAAACAAACAAGTTTCATTTCCACATTAAGGTTTTTGCGAAGGTATGTCAATACTAATAAGTTCAGAGCTTAATTTTAATCCGCCTTATATACTCAACCTATTTCAGAGTCAAATAAACGTGTTCGAAATGGGTTCCCTGATCCCACCACCAGCTACACCTGCTCGATATCAGAAGTGGACGATTGTTGGTGTCTGATGTAATAGGATTGAAAATCAGAAGGAGAAACAAAGTGACAAGTCCGTTGTCTAGTAAACGAGAAAGATACTTGAAGGACGAAAAAGTTACGGGTGAACAATTGATACTACTTCTGCCAGTAAGAAACTAAATAAGGTATGTGTATATAATTTTTATCTTAATAATGGTACTGTGTAGCTAAAATACCTGCTCATACTGAATACAGAAGATAATCGAATTACGAGTATGTAGATGTGGCCAGATTATGGATTGAATAGCAGGTCATTAATAGCGTGTTAATTATCTAATGCCTTCAATTAAGTGATTTACTATTTCAACAATGATCGCGGATCTTTTACATTGATAAGCAGTTTCAAAAGAATGAGCAAATAGACAATTTTATTAAGGAATCCCAAACACCCCATGAGTTGTCTAAGTGTGTTGTGAAAATTAGCTCGCCCCAACCACGAGTGTTGTTTTAGAAGCAATTGTTGGTTTTAGAATCAACAACTTTTGAAATTTATCGGCTTTATTGTGTTTTGACTGCATTTATAGTGTCGATTTAGTGTTCAAATACTAATTTACAATATACGGTGTTCTAGAATACAAATTAGAACCATGGATCGAGCATTACACATGTTTAGTTGGTGCAATAGGTAGTTTTGGGAGGTTAGCCGAAGCTAAAAATATTGGCTGCACTACTTAATAGTGCACTGCTTATTGGTCGGAATGAGTGACAAACACGCAGGTCATGATGAGGTGTTCCCAGGTATGAAAATGGTGGGGTCAGGTATGTTAATGGTAGTCGTCGTGGTGGCGGTGGTTGGGGAAATAGAGGTGGTGAGTGGGGTGTTAAATTGATTGGGAAATGGTTAAGAGATATAAAGAGGGATGACATCATGTAAATCGTTTTTTCATATGTTAAGGATTGATTTCTAGGCAATTGATCTTTTGGGTGTATACAGCAAATGTATCAGGTTTTACATTATTACCTTGGAGCCACTTTCTGAACGACTAGAGCAAACAATATGAAATAAAAAAATGCTTCCGTTCATGATGCACTTTATGTAAGAAAAATGAGTTCAGGGGTTAATCATAGTCGTTATTGTTATCTGATTTTGAAACGTGTTTAGTAAGCAAGGTGGTAAGTTCTTTGCGTGGAAGTTTAGGTTGAATGCTAACAAGGAAAAAAAAGCAGAAAACAGAATAGAGGAGACTGATAATGTTAGGAGTTATATCTTAACAGATTCAAACCATAGCAGGAACATATGTGATTAATGTGATAAATACAAGCACATGAGACCATGACCATATTTAAGCCACATTAGGTCCTACTTAGTTAAGCCACATTAGGTCCTACTGGTAGTTGGCAATATGTATTGTTGATAGGTGCCAATCGTGGGCATATCCCATAACAACTCCGCTTTTAAGATGAGAGAAGCATTATAAACACTTTTGCGCTGTCAAACTAATTTCTTAACATTAAAAATAATAACCGATGACAGCAATTTGTTTTTATGTTAGGTTAACATGCTAATTGCATAAGGATTAGACAGTGACGACCTCTTGCTGGAGACCGAGACGGCAGTATCAGCTTCGTTGATATGTCTGGTGAAACCATAGTCACTAATGATAAGGGATCATCTTAATCTTTTACACTTCTGCCATTAATTACTGCGTATGTTATTTTCGGGTCTTTATATACTGCTTATATAAAGTAGTATCATTGATGTTATACAGAGTACCATTTTATACAAGTTCATACATTTTGACTTTTTTTTAAAAGAAATGTTCAGTTTGACGTATGCTATTAATTAGAACACTTCACAAGAGAAATGATACGCCAAACTTTTTGAAAGGGTGCAAGTCTGGGACGCGTTTATGGTTTTATGCAATTACAAAATACGAGCCTGAAAGTTATCTTAGTAAAGCACATGTTCATAAATGTCATGCTTTAATGGTGGGTGATATTGGTTGATGAAAGCAGGGAATGTTAAATGCTATGCAAATACAAATTGTGAAAAATATGCTAATTGAATCTGCAAATAGCTTTTGCTAACCAATTTGAACTCTTATTTTTTAGATGGATTAGACAGTGACGACCTCTTGCTGGAGACCGAGACGGCAGTTTGACAATTATTATGCTACAGAGATGTTATGCTTTATAATTTATCATTGACATTAACGAAACTGTTGCATAGCGGAAAAATAGGGTAGGATGTTGCGATTAGGTATATTTCGTCTAAAGGAGCTTGTGAGGAAAATTGATTATAGCTATTGTGCTTATAAAGGAGAATGTTAGAAAATATCTACTCTAAACTTTAACAGGTAGATGTGGCATTTTAATGCATTTACTTATGAATGGGTTGATTTCGGATGTCGTTTTATGTCAAATAGGTTAGCATTATACAAACTTATCTTGATTTGGAAACGGGTTAAAGACACCATATACATATACCCTCCTAAACCATATTATTAACAGATTTATATTAGTTTTGTAACAATGAGGTAACTATAATTAAATATCAATAAACAAATTTGTTTACAGTGTTGGCAAAAGATTTTAATGGGTTAACCAAACTCATAATACAAAATGATTTGTTTTGACCCGTTTTTATCTGCCGATACAACCACCTCTAATAAAACTGTTAGAATTTTGTAATTCATGTGTTGGATTAGATGGGCAATTTGTACATGCTTTATGAGGGATTAGTTCTCTGAACAAGATCGGGCAAGTATGCATTTGATATATTGGCTTGCTTAGAAGGATCCGGTTAAGATTTATAATGTGGAAAAACTTCTAAGGTATTGATTTCCCATGAGTATTTCATGAATTAGCAACACTATCATATAGGTACATTTACAAGCCAGGTGAACATGGACCGAGTCCTATATACAATTCTAGGGACCAAACATTTTGGTTATGGGGGAAGAGGTAAAACTACTTTGTAGAGATGATGATATTCTTTTTATCGTATTACCTCTATATTAAATTGTTAACACAAACTTGTACACATATAATAAAATGTGCACAATTTATTTGTAAAAACCTTGTGCGTGCACGGGGCGTTATAACTAGTTTTTTTAGTATAATATTTTTTTTGTTATGAGAAAACAAAAAAAAGAATACTCCGTCTACGTTAATCTTTTAGCGATGACACACATCGTTGCAAGATATTTGATCGGTAAAAAATAAAATGATTGCGTTGAAGTTGAAATTCAAATTCAAAGTTCGAAACGCTTTAGCGACGGCGATTGTTGTGGTCAAAGTTTAGAAGGCAAAATTTTGCCGTTTAGTGAATATTTGGCGACGATTGGCCGTCACTAAATGTCTCGATTCTAGTCGTGTAACAGTGGAAGATTAATCTTTTCGACTAAATCTTCCTATAATTGGATGCAGAAGGACCAAATTAATGGTTTACAACTTTACATATAGAACTAAATTTTCACTAAAAGTTTTCAAATGATAATAGGTACATAATAGTGTCTTTTGGTTATGCGATCCTCCAGTTCACAATCTTTTCTTCTATGAGCTCCCGCTCACTAAAACTGAGTTCCTTGAAACCATTGTTCCAAGTCTTAAAAACTCTCTATCTATCACCCTCCAACATTTTTTCCCTTTTGTAGGCAACTTGTTCATATATCCTAATCCCAAAAAACCTGAAATCCGTTATGTTGAAGGTGATTCTATCGCGGTTACTTTTGCAGAGTGTAATCTAGATTTCGATGATCTCACTGGAAATCACCCTAGAGTTTGTGACAAGTTTTATCATCTTATACCACTACTTGGTCAGCCTGAGAAAACTTCAGATTATACAAAGCTCCCCATCTTCGCCGTCCAAGTGTCGTTTTTCCCTAACTGCGGCTTTTCTATTGGTATGACGAATCACCATACACTCGGTGATGCTAGCACTCGGTTTTTTTTCTTGAAGGCGTGGATATCAATCACTAGATCTGGTACAGATGAATCTTTTCTGGCAAATGGAACTTTGCCGATATATGATAGGTTGGAAGAAAACCCGAAATTAGCTGAACGTTTTCTAAAGTTTGCTAAGTATGAAACTCATAAAGAAGATTACCAACATCAAATCCTGTCTGGGCCGACAGATAAAGTTCGAGCCACATTTGTTTTGACTAGAAATGTCTTGAATCAGTTGAAGAAAAGTGTATCAACCGAACTTCCAACCTTAGCATATGTATCATCTTTTACGGTCGCATGTGCTTATGTTTGGAGTAACATAGCAACATCACATGATGATGATTTACAAATGTTTTGTTTTTCTAAAGAATTAGAATCGGATATCGATGCATTCGCTGATGGATTTCCAACAACAGTCATTGGTGTTGCTGGAACACCAAAGCTCAAATTTTACGACATAGATTTCGGATGGGGGAAGCCCAAAAAAGTCGAAACAGTTTCGATAGATTATAATGGTTCGATATCTATGAACGCTTGCAAAGAATCAAATGACGATCTGGAGATTGGTGTTTGTCTTCCGGTTGATGAGATGAAAACTTTTGTTCGTACCTTTGAAAATGGACTACAAGCATTTGTCTAGACTCTATTGACAAGAATTTTAATCTATCACATATTTCTATGTGGTTGGAGATTACTGTCGTTTACGATATTTCCTGCTTATAATAAGCATTCTTTTTTCAACGTTTGGTTCATATTTGATCGCATTGTAAATTTTATTGCCGCCCTTAGAGCTCCAGTTACAGTCGAGCCGTCGTGCAAAGTGGTGCCACATCATAACTTTTTTTCATAACACAAAAATACATGAAAACATCAAAAACAAGCTCCCTGGTTAAAACCAACATTTCTGGTGTTACAGGGACCTCACTTTTTTTTTTCATTCTATACATATAAAAAAAAACTTTTTATATAAAATTCAAATTCTAATTTCATTAATAACTAAAAAACATTACATAAACTTAAATAAAAAAAATACATAAACTTAAATAAAAACAATACATAAACTTAAATAAAAAAATGCATATAAATAAAATGCGACAACAATTTAGAAATTAAAATATTTAGCCCGGGCCGCGTCTTTCAAAGCCTCGATCTTCGCCGCGTCCGCCGGGTTCATACCCGCAGTGTCGAAGTTAGTATCTTCAATTCTTCGTTTCTTTTTTGAATTTCGCAAATCGCGAGACGCCGGCTAGCTCGCGCTCCATGTGTCCTTTTTTCGCTTCACGGTCCAAATTTATTTAATTTATGTTTGCATCAACTCGGTAAATTGTTCTTTTTGTGAACCGGAAGTGGCGGATGTTGAGCTTGTAGAACGTTGAACTTTTGATTTTCCAGGAGCCCCGGGTGGACGCGGGATAGCATCCTCTCCAAACATTTCCGGCTCTTCTTCTTCGGTTACCCGTCCTCGGGATCTTCTTGCTTGCGTAGACTCGGGGTTTTTCCATTTGAATTTATCTTTCAAAAAAATCCAAGCACTCTTATGCGTAAATTCTCTTCCGTTTTGATCTTTAAAAAGTATTAGTACCCGTGCGAACAAATTTTCTTCATTTTCGCCACTTAAAAGTTTGGTTTGGTCATAAATCGAGTTAAACTTTTGTACATCTCGATTCATCGGCGTCCACTTAGCCGTCAACATATTTTTTTTCGCACCTTCCAACCATTTTTCCTCGGCTAGCTCGTTGTATACGTCGAGAATTTTGTACCAAAAAGTATCTTTCGCTTGGTCATTCCCATTTTTCGGATCTTCGGATATTTCTATGAAACATTCCGCCAAAAGTTGTTCCTCGTCTTGAGTCCAAAAGGTGCGGTCGGTTTTTCTTTCCCGATTATCATTTTTTTGACCCGTATTTTTCTTGGCCATGGATTTTTTTCGGCCTTGTTTGTGTGACGGGCCACCCTCGTCGGGTTCATTCGATTGTTGTGGTACTTGAGACGAATGTGGAGGATATTGTTGAGATTGTTGGGATTGTTGGGTTTGTTGGGTTTGTTGAAATTGTTGTGATTGTTGGAATTGTTGAGAAGATTGGGTTTGTGATAACCATGTAGAAAATTGCTCGGAAGTACAATTGATGAATGGGTTTTGAGGTTGTAACATTCCGTATTTTTAGGTCATTTACGACGTCATCTATTTTACTAATTTTTTTTCGTACGCGTTTACTTTTAATTCTTATTATATAGTTAAATCGCGTATGCTATCCAGATTACTGCCTGTTTTACTATTGGACACAAGTGTTTTTCTAAGTGTTTTCAAAGTTTTTACAAAGTGTATGCTATCCAGATTACTAAGTGTTTTACTATTGGACACAAGTGTTTTTCTAAGTGTTTTCAAAGTGTTTACAAAGTGTATGCTATCCAGATTACTGCCTGAATATTATTGCCAAGTTACCTTATTGCCGTGAAGTCCCTATTTATCATGAACCGTTAATTGCTATTGTAGTAAGCGCGAGTGTTGTGGATAGATCTATCGGGACTGACAATCCCCACCTTTCCTTGGGTCACAAGTTTGATCAAGGTGCATTTAACATTGAGAGGTGTTAGGTTTTTGGCAAGCATCCTATATTCTGATTGGGGTACAAATCTAGTTAAGGCTTCGGGGTCATGAGCTTAGTGCAATAATAAACGTTTTGGACTACTGAATGTGTTTCAGAGTCTACTATTACTTCGATCTTGTGGTCCACCCTTTTTACCGATAAACCTATGATTTCACTCAACCTTTGTGTTGACTTTTAGCAAGTAATTTCAGGCTAGCGTATGAAAAATTGGACGGGAGCCGTGGCGTAATCATGAAGACGAATTCTTTGTTATCTATATCAATGAAACTTTTATACTTTAAAAACTTAAGTCATCCTTTTGGATTAAGAACTTTTGTTTAATTAAATATGTACTTGAAATGTTATGAACTTTTAAAGACATATGGACCTATGTCTAAACTCTGATATTTGCAAGGCAAACGAATAAAATTTCTTGTCTGTAAACTCCAATGTATGGTCGTTTTCCTATACTTAGATTGTTGTACTTTGAGTAGCAACACCCATGTTACCATTCCTCTGCTACCTAGATTTGGGGTGTACAGAGATGGGTCTTTGAAGTTGCGATCGGGTTTGGTATAATGGGCGTGACGAAATTTGATTATGGTATAAGAGTGATGGAGTTTGCGATGATGGAGTATTGGATGAGACAAAAGGAAGAATTAGTATAATTTGCTATTCGGATTTTGTAGCTCGTTGAAGTAGTTGTTTATCCATTGATTGAGATTCATTTTTGTGAAGTTTTATATAATTGGAAGTGATGGTATAAAAAGATAGAAGTTTTAAGAAAGTATAGTATAAAGTGGTAGATGTGTTTGGTTTTTATAGTGTGAAAATGGGTCAAAAATGAAGCAAAAAAAAACGGCTAGTTTAGAAGCCATAAATATTTCTAGCCGTTGCCTTCCATCTACAATTTCAAATTTCAAAAAAATAAAACAGAATAATAATGCATGATAAAGCGAGACATGGTACAATGTCTCGCGTTTTCGTGTGGCGTTCTCCGGGACCATTTGGGCTGGCTTTACCGGCGCGAGACACGAAAACACCAAGTCTGTTGTGGCCCTCACGTTTTCGTGTGGCGTTTTCGTGCCAAAACGCCACTTTTTCCAACCGTACCGTGGCCTCTTAGCGAATATTATTTTATTCTTGATTTTAATATAAGATAATAGGGGTGAGAAAAAAACCAAAAACAAAAAAAACCGACTAAAATTAGAAATCGATGGTTCGGTTTTTACTTTTTCAAAAACCGAACAATTTCGGTTCGGTTTTGGTTTTCGTCCAAAAGCCAAATCGTAAAAACCGAACCGAACCGAACCAGTTTTATTATAATAATATATAATTAATATAATTTAAATAAATAAATAATAAATCAAAATTTTAAATTTATATACATTTTGTGAGTGGAGTTATGATATATTTATCTTAATGTATATATGCGTGTTTGTTATGTACGTGTGTTTACTTGACAATATATCATTAATATGTGATAATGATCATATTATGTGTATATTCACTTACATATGTGTGTGTCTCATATGTATGTAATTGTAAAAATTTGGGATAAACATTATTATGCTCATATTGACCAAAAAAAGTAAAAAAGAAAACCAATTTTCTATGTAAAACAAGTTTGTTGGTATAAATTGACCACACCGAAATATAAACGGTTTAAAACAGAAAAAACCAAAAAATCGAATCGAAACCGACAATAAACCGAAAAAACCGAACCGCCAAAAACCAAACGGTTTCGGTTTTTGATTTTATAAAAACCGAATATTTCGGTTAAATTTCGATTTTAGCCAAAAACCGACCCAAACCGAACCGTGCACACCCCTATAAGATAAGAAAAAGATAATAAACTGAAATCTACTTGATATCAATATTTTAAAAATCGGTTTGACCCGGTCCCGGTCGAAAAAACCGGTCAAATTAAGGGTTTCATATTTTCGAAACCCGGTTAGATCCGTCGGGTTTGAAGTGACCCGGGTCATCCCGGTTCTCGAGACCCGGCTGGGTTTTGGTTTTTTCGTGTTTTTTTACAAATAAAGCAAGTTAATTGTATATATTTGCGACATAATTTTATTTTTACATATTATATTTGTTAGTAAATGGGTTTTAGGCTCAATATATTAAATACTTATGATTTATACATATACTTGTCTTTTTTATCGTTGCAAATATGTTTTGTTGTGGAAGACCGGGTTGACCGGGTGGTTGAACCAATAACCCGATGACTCGACCGGGCCGATTAGAGACATGGTTTTTAAAACATTACTCGATATCTATCTATTTAATTTGCTAGACGAACACTCGTGGATAGCAACGGAATTTTCTAACAACAAACAATTATAGTTGTGATATTGTGGTAAGTGTTTCGTTTAATGTTCAAACATTAAACGTGAAAATATCAAAATGTAATTGCAAAATGTTGTAACATGCTATAATTCAACTCAAACAATAATTCTTAATATGTATCAAAGTATATATAAAAACTTTTAATGAAACTGAAAATAAATTATTACATCAATTATGATATAATTAACAATGCACGTTACTCGTCACATAAAACTTCGCGGTACACGTCATTTGAGGTGTAAACTCCTCATTGACCGAACTCTTTGACTGGCTTCAAATATTGATCAACAACAAATCTCTTTACATCTAAGCTTTTATTTTTGTTGAGACTAATAAAATAATAAAGGGAAAATTCTCAAAGAGGACCAAAAATAATGGTGGTAGTCACTCTATAACCAAAAAAAACATTTCTAACCCAAAAGAGACGAGGCGACTGTACAACTTAACAAAAATCTGCCATGTGTCCCATATTTTATTATTTAAGTACATAATGTGTAATTTATGTGTAAGTGGACAACTTGTCATTTTGGGTGACTTGTACTTAGGGCGACAGAGTTTTTTTAGTCTTTTTACATTGGTTTACTTGTACTTTTTTGACAAATCAACACACAAATACTTCTCATTCTATCCCTAAAATTATCATCCATATACACTATATCCATTAAACATACACAAATAAAACACACACAGATCATTCATCTTCATCTCAATCTTTACCATTCACACCCATATTCCACACACACACACATACTCAAACATATCACACACACAGAAAACACACCTCACTACCATCAAAAAATAGCCCCCAAATTCAATTTGAATCCATAACCTCGAAACCTTAAATTATTCAAATCGACAGAAGAATGATTTATACTAAAGATTGAAGATTTAATGGTTTAATTAACAGATATAGTGATAAATACACTTTTTATAGAATTTTACATGTTTCGATTATTAAAATATAATTTAGTGAGTCTTTGGATTTGTGTTTGTGATGATATCTGTATTTGTGTTTGTGAGTCACTAAATATGCTCATCAACAACTAAACAGTTTCTCGATCTGACCTGAATTCATTTTGATTGATTATCCAACCTCCCTGACCAACCATTTTCTCACTTCTAGCCCACATGGAGATACACAATGTTCTAGCATCAAATGCACCTGACTTAGCTTCCTTTCATAACGACATGGAATTCAACATAACAACCATCTCTACCATGAGCTGTTCCAATCTACAAGGTTTCAGAAATATAGTCACTGGAAGTCTTGGTTTCATTGATTTTAGAACCTCGCCCCTTTCCTCTTTCGTCAAAGTCTCTTGCGAAAACACCATAAAGGGTCCGACTATATCTCTTAAATGTGACGATTGTCAGCTTTATATTGACAATATATGGCAGTTTGTTGACATCCCGAAAGTACCAGCAACCGCTGCGGTTTTGAATTTAAATTGACTTCGAGAGACCGCCTTCACAAAAAGCATATGAGTTTTGTTATCGGTTTTCTGATGAACGAAAGCACCAACAGTGAAAATTTGTTACATACAGAGGAAAATATCCAAATATTCTGCAGTTTAATTTGTTTCCAAGAATATACAAGAATAAACACAATCTAAGGCTCATACAACCTCTATTTCATGATTTCCTTCCGGGTTCATCTTATAATGAGACAAGCCAGCTGCAGGCCTCTCTACAGGGATCTAGTGATGGACTCGTCAATACCACGTTATATCTCAGTTATCTTTCATCTTACATTGGTGAAAATTGTGACTTAGTGTAGAAAGACACCTGCTTGGGCACTTGTGAGTCATTTTGCTGATAGTTATATTCAGATATTATATTGTTTTCTTCTTAGGCTTTTATTTTAGTTGAGTTTCATTTTACAAACGTCTCTCATTTGTTCATCCAAGATTCTTTTTCGGTCATATAGCACATTCAAACACCATCACATTTCAAAAATGTGTCAAACACTCATTAGGTTGTCTTGAGTTAATGTAATGATTCGTTGATGGTTGTTGCTAATATAACATTAATCCCATTAGTCATAGATAGATGCAAGTTATTTAGTGAAATTGGTTATGGTCATTAAGGGTTTTTATATTTCCCTTGTTCAAACACTTTTGTGGCACAAACTTTTGAGTTAATTATAGTGATCTAACATATTTTGTTTTTGGAAGAATGCAGTGGGCTTTCTTGCTGATTTGGGTGGATTGTATTGCATTAGTGTTGGCGTCTTTTTCTACTTTTTGGTGCAAGTACGTTTCTTATTCCTTTTATGTTAAATACTCCTCTTTTTCTCTGTCTGAACAAGTATTAGACGGGCACCTTCATTATGTTTGACACTCAAATGAGCCTTAATCCAAAATTAAAATGCCTAATTATATTCCAGTTTTTTTAAAGTGGTAAAGGTTTAGAGATGTGTTGTCAATGGTCCTGTAGGTTTTTGAGTGGTTTACGAGGATAGTTTTTAGGGAATGGTGAAACGAGATATTAGTAGCTTATACACGGCCAACGTATCTCACTAGCTTAGTACCAAAACAGTCCTTGTATACTTAACACACACACTGTTTATGATATCGGGCCTCAGGCATCCATTGCGACAAACTGCATAAATATATTGCTCTCGATCCGAATAGTGTGAGTGAACTTGAGAACTCGTTTCACGACTACACATCATAACCTGCACTATGCTCACTTGTAAATTATTAATCGGTTTAAGGTGCTTATGTCTATACTTGTTATGTATGCTTACATTGCTTATCATGACTGCTAATTATGAGTGTCATTATATTTGGATGAGTGCTTATTATGAATGCTTGTGCTTTAAGTGTTGATTTGCAACCCAAGGCAATTCCAAATCTGATATCTAGGTAAATTTAAAGCTTCGCGTTGGGCTATCCAGGCAATATTAACTCCTGAGATTACATTCTATAGCCTAGCCATTTAATTTTTTTTTCATGTGCAGTATGTAGATTATCGATTTCTAATTGTTTCTTTTATAAATCGTCTTTCATTCAAGCCGACATTTTTAGAGTGCAATATGTAGATTATCGATATATGCAGAGACTATAGTTTTCTTATTTGTCAAAAACGGTGCAATTTGGAACCGAATATACGTATGAAAATGTGAAAGTATTATACGGTTGTAACATAACAAGGACTCTAAACCCTGATAATAATTTCAAAACTTTACATATTTCACCTACCTTTCTTTTTGAAAGCATTTTAGGTCACAAAACCCGACTGACCAGCTGTAGCCTGCATGATAGACTGTGTTGTATTTCTAAAAGTTAGATCTCTTGTATCATAGTATACTTGCAGCTACCATAGACTCTGAACCTTCTTGCTATTATAATGGTTATTTATCTGAACTCTTGTCATCTTTTAACCAATTGTTGCTACTCAAAAAAAGAAGAAATGAGTACTACTATTAGGTCATTTGGGTGGTGGCTTACTCTTTTCAGAATCTGAATTTTAAAGAATTTGAATCATCATTAATGAATGAAATCATGGAGACTATATTTGTCACATATCAAAGTAACATGTTATATGGTAGGCAAGCATAATGAGAGAATAAAAAACAAAAGTGTATGACATACATGAAATAGCAACACTCTAGCAGTGGGGCGGTTTATTGGAAATTTAGCACCCTTTTGTCCAAAACTATTTTCTTTTTTGCAAAATAAGATAGTCATGGCAGGAGTACCCGATATTAAATAGTGCATATGTCCATACCAGAGATTATTGATGAGACATGAACATGTTGTGAGAAATTAAACAATTTCAAGTTGTGAGAACAAAAAGTGTTGAATACATGCTGATGTGTCGTTGTGTGGTGTTAATTTTATGATTTCAAGTTTTAAATTTATATTTTGCCGATTTAACCTAAAACAACACTTTAACGGGCAGTGTACCCGGTCCATGGTAGTTTCGTGGTAAGTAGGGTGTCGATCACTAAGAGCGAGAAACACTTTCAATTTATTAATACTTTGGTTTTTCTAATCTAAGTTAGTCAAATATATGCTAAACCTATGTTAATCCTAAATCTAACGGATAAGAGGGGTTTTCAGCCTGAGAGACTGGCACGGGTTTTGTGGTGACTAAAACCAATTCAAGACACTAAAACACACGCAAGAAAATTAACAGAAGATAAAAGAGCGGTTGAGCCAAATATAAGAAAACTGTATTAGCCATCATTAATCCGATTAGAACGTTGGTTTGTTTATTTAGTGCAATGATTTCTTATCTCGAGGCGGCATATCATTCTTAAGATTAAGGCGGTACTTCTTCCTTAAACCTAGACATGTAGAATTCTGTCACAATTAAACGCATCCGCATAAAGCATCCTTATTTGCTGATTATAATCTATCTTAGGGATTAAAGCAATGGTGATCTTGTTAAACCCTAGCTCATGGAGACTTTACCCACTTACTGCTTAATGGCAATTCATACACTAGTAGTCCACTAACCAAGTCTTTACCAATTAATTGAGAACGTACTCGTTGATCCCAAGAGAATCTGTTGGTCCAACTAAGCTCACAATCTAAGGGCAAAGATAGGTCGTTATTTGTGATCCTATTGGTCTAGATGTATAAATCACTATATGGAAAGCTATCCCGGCATCTAGATTACTTGGTTCGTATCACTAGATCCAGTTGAATGATAGGTCGCATACAAAAGCACGTAAACAAGTATAAATTGATAAACATAAACAAGCAATCAACGATAAATTAAGAAATCGAGATAAACAAACCAAACATTTAGATCTTCATGATAAAGGCTAATACCCGAAGGTATTAGCCTTCAAACATCATAATTAATACAAAATTAATGATTTAGCCAAGGTAAACTAACCGAGTTAACGAATGATACCAAAAACTGAACGATTACAAGAGTACAAGAAATTACACGTTGTCTCCTATGGAATTAATTACATTGCTCGACCTCTTCTGCTCTTTTTCTCATCTGAAAATCGACTTTTGTGATTTAGGTATCGAGAATATGATTTAGCACACTAAAACTCGTTTTTGAGTTTTCTATTTATAAGTTCTGGAAAAAGGTCGATACGGCGTATCGAAAGTCTTCGATACGGCGTATTGGGGATTTTTTGAAGTAGGGACCACGTTTGATATCTTCCAGAATATTTTATTTCCATATAGCTTGAATACGGCGTATTGGTCTTTCCTGGATACGGTGTATTGATCTTGTTTCCTTCGTGGTCTTTAGTGAAGTGTAGGCACATATACGCCGTATCTTCCTTGATGGATACGGCGTATTGGTTGTCAGAATAGTAATCTTCACATATCTTCGTTTAAGCTCAAGAATGCGTGCCTTTTAGTCAACTTTCACCAAGTACTCTATAATTACTGCAATTCTCAAATACAAACGATTAAGTAACAATTCTTTGCAATAATTATACAAAATGAGTTATTTACATGGGATAAATGATGCTATAAAAGTGATGTTATTTGATGTCATCACATGCCACTGTCCTTATCGTGTTTCCTAAAACTAAGTGCTAGTATGTGGTTCGCTCATGGGATGTCTATCAATGATACATGTGTTACGGTCATTTTTATGTCTTGGCTGACATATTTTTGGGTCTTTTTCTAACGTATGTTTTGTAGGTACCGAACATACTAGGATTCGCATTGGGTGACAGAAGCTGAGAATGATGACGTTTTGGTTGGATTGGTTGGCTATGCTGACAACTTAGCCGCTGTGAACCGACCTCGTTCCAACCCTTTTACCGAGTCCCAGTCAACATAGAAACAGATTTGGGTAAAAGGTACTCGAATTTCAGTGAACCAAGAATGTCTGGTTTGGTTGCATTTGATTCGGTATTATATAGTCTGAGTTTGTACATGATAAAGATATTATATAGACCCATATAGACCCGTAAAGTTGTACTTAATGTTCTCTCTGGTTGGTTCAGTTTAGATACAGATTTGTCTGGTTGTGGTTTGTTTTAAAGTTGTGTTCATCTTTTAGCACTGTGATCCATTTCAGTTTTGGTTTTAATAGTTGTCTGCCAGTATTAAGCTGTGTATACATATGTAATTTTGAGTAATAAGTGTAAGCTTATAAGTTTACCCTACCCACATAATTCTATAGGCTTTTCTTCGTATTAAACAAACAATAAGCACATAAGCCTATCAAGAAAGCTTAATTGCTTAAGCAAACAATGTAACAATAATGTAGAAAACTAAGCCCACAAAACTCGCAAAAAAGCTTAAACAAACAGTATTAGAAGAATGCAAAAAATTAACTAGACGGATTCGATGTCTGATCGTAACTTGTTCTTGAGTTCATGGTAATCAAGTCTATTTTCATGGTTTGTAATCTCAAAGTTGTTTCAGATGTTGCCTTTGCATTGAATTTGGGTTGTTCAGTTCCTTATCAGTCCTTTATAATAAATTTTCGCCGTTCCAAAAGACTGTTGAAAATAAAATGTATCACAAAAACATGATAGAACACGCGACCAACCACTCTAAGAAGCGACTAATTTGTTCAAAATGGATGTAATATAGCCATTAAAATTCTAATGTAAATAAACGTCAAACTGATAAAGCCCGTGTCATATACAATTTGAGCAAAACACTAGCACCTTGTTGCCAATAAATGCTCGTGATAACAACTACAACAAAAGAATGATCACACCTATTAAATCTAAGAGTGTTGTTATAATTATACACCATTAACAGGTATGGCGTGGGCCGTGCACATATGCATCATCCCCTCAAATTTACATCCACAAAAACTCAACAACAAAACAAACTTTACAGTGCAAATTGCTTGCTACAGAAAACCCAAATGCAAAATTTTACTTTTCTTCCGTACTTCATGTTTGATCTGATGAAGATGCAGAATTTTTTGATGTTAAGGCACGAATAGTAGATTGAGTGGTAATCAACTTCTCACAAAGCATCATGTTGTATTTATAGAGGATTTTAAGGTTTTCCTGGATTTCGGCAATGCTGATTTCAGAACCAGGCCTCATTTCCACCACCCCATGTAAAGCTCACGTACTTCCTTAGCTAGTTTCAATAGTAATATAATCAATCAGAATTCAAGTGTTCAAACGTGTTGACCGAAAGTAATTCAGTAATGTGTTTAGTGAACGTGCTTCAGCTATTTAAACTTGTTATAAATGTTAGTTTTCCGAAAATTTGGATTATTTATGTACGTAAGTTATAGCTATAATGAACACAAATGCATATTTACAGAAAAAAGGAGAGCTTGTGAAATAGGAGTAAAAGTCTATAAAATCAAGTTAATTGAACGGGTAAATACGTAACTTTAGTTTGACCATAGATAAAAAAATTTACTGCCACAAGTATGAAACTGATTATATGACTTTCAAATGTTTAAACTAATTGTGATGCTAATCTAAGGCAACATACCTTATTCCAACGTACTTGGGCTTTCCGGCGATTTCTAATACTTCTCATCACCATATCCTCATTACGAAAACTCTTGAATCTGCATTCAAGCTACAAGGATACAAAGTGTCAATGGCATGAAGTACACCATTAACAGACGACTTTTTAAACCGAAGGCTGGAGCAATTTTTTCATTTTTTTAAAGTACTAAAATACTGTTGTTTCAAGTGTATATTATTCAAACTATAGAAAAACCAATCATGTATCCCATCTACTTTTGGATATAAGCTCATTCTAAAGAAAAATGACTAAGCTGGTACCAAAACAGTTTAGAGCATTTCAATGTTCAGTTCCAAAAATTCTGGTACTGCTAAAAAATGTTTGTTCAGACAGAGAAAAAGACGAGTATTTAACAGAAAAGGAATCAGAAACGTACTTGCACCAAAAAGTTGGACAAACTATCGTTTGTGGGCCCAACCCTGACCTGACCCGTTTCGACCTGGTCAAAAATCGGCACGTTTACCCATCCAACAGAAAAGACAAACTTACCAAGAACCGCCATCACTGTCCTTGAATCTAGTAAATATAAGAAAGTCAGATACTTGCCAATTCCCGAAAGCGCTAAATGTATTAAAAGCGGAACGAAAGAAAACATAATGTCTATATAAGAAAGATGACGATATGGAAGCCCAAGCATGAACATAAACGCATCCCATACAGTGCTGAAAAAGTTCCTTACATGGCCCTCAAATGTATCATCCTATTGTAAAATATGTCCAAGGTTGCACTGAAGAAAAGAAAGTAGCAAACTTACCAAAGTATACTTAATCTCTATAAGCACTTGCAGGAAATTAAAATGGATCCAGTACCTGTGGGAACATTGAAAAGGTCAATACAAAGTAAATGAAGCCGCCAATAATATCAAACTGCCAATTTTTCTTACGGAACTTCAGGATATTACCGAGAGCAATCTGCATAACACAAGTTAGACGAGGTGTCAGGCCTTTAAATTTAGGGTCAATAATGGTTTGATCCTTGAACTTTCACAATTTTAGCGGTTTAACCAGTAAACTTTTAGGCAATTTTTTAATCCTAAACTTTCTTATTTAGCCGGTTTAACCAGAGAATTTGTTTTAAGGGTAAATTAACAATCTTTGGTAAAGAAACAGTAATGACACAAATTTAAGAAGTAAACTGCGTGAACGATTATAAGGTAACAAAAAATTAAAAAAAAAAGAGAGAAGAAAAATCATTGCTTTCTTCTTCTTCATCCGATCGATATCCTCGTAATAGCAACATAGAAGTCTTTTAATGGAAAATTAACTCTGTTTTGGCAACCCGTAAAAAGAAGGAAAATAAAAAGGAGAAAAGTAATGATTTTTTCATCTTCTTTTTCTTGCTTATGTACTTTTCGAAAAGCCCCAATTTTTATAAGAGGTGACTATTGAAAGTTAACAAGATAAGCAATCTAAATATGAAGCATTGAAAGTAATGCAGTAAAAGTAAAGGGTAAGGCACCAAATTTGATGGTTGCCATGACTAGTTTAAGAGTGATAACAAATAGGATAAACATCAAGACGCCATTTATTTTTGGGATCAGTAAGCTCATCAAACAATCCAGATCTGAAGGATGGTCGTCATGTTTGAGTATGTGTGTGTGGGGAATATGGGTGTGATTGGTAAAAAAAACAGGTCGTCCAAAGCACAAGTTGTCCACTTACACATAAATTATACATTATGTATTTAAATAATAAAATATGAGACACATGACGGCTTCTGGTTAAGTTGCTCAATCGCTCCGTCGCCCTGGGTTATTTTGGGTTAAAAATGTTTTTCTGAGCCCTGGGTTATTTTTGGTCCTCTTTTAGAATTTTCCCAATAATAAAAACTGATGAAGAATTATACAAATACAATACAACTATAATGGTTTTTAAAAGAGATAAAATATTAATACAATAAAATAACATTATTTTAATGATTGCCTAGAAAAACAATTCGTTGCGTACCTTCGAAAGCGATCGGTAGTCAGATTTTTAAAGGTTCCATAACATATCTTTAAATGCTACTTCCATCTGAAAAATAAAACAAATAATGTAAAGGAACGCATGTAAGTTTAATGAAGAGACTAATGATAAAAATAAGAAGAAATTATAGATCGAAATTTAATAATTATTATGGAAAAACTTTTTCTGGAAGATTAGTTTTTCAAATAAAAAAAATTATAGATTGAAATTGATGTTTTAACAATAATGGCTCGAAATTTACGCATCTTACTTCACTAGGCGAGTACTTGCGGATAGCGGCAGAAAAACCCTAGCGGCCGATAATTAACGATATGCAATATTGTGGTAAGTTTTTTGTGTAACATTCAAAATAGGACGTGAAAAGATCAAAATAAAATTGCAAACGATTGTAACATGCGATAATTCAACTCTAGAAAAAAAAATCAATATGTATCAAGCAGCATATAAAAACATTTAATGAAACTAAAAGTAAAACATTATAGATCGAAATTGATGTTTTAAAAATAATGACCCGATATTTATGCATCTTCCTCCATAAGCTTTAAGTACTTAATTGATTACCTTAAATAAAGTGTCTGCATAAATAGTTTTCAACTTTTACTTGATTTTATGGACCGAAAGTGGTAGAAAATTCAAAGAATATAGTATTTTTATTAACAAAAAAATCCTAGGATGACGGTTCAACTCTGGCTTTGGCCTCGAGGAGTGGTGAGCACCTCTTTGAACAAATGCTTACATTTCTCAAGCGCTCACACATTGATGAGGTATCATTTTATATATTTTTTTGGAGTTATTTAACCCCTTAAATCATGAAAATATGCTCAGATTATGTGCTTAATCGTTTGTTTTTGTGTTTTAGCATTTGGATGGCTTTTGAAGAAAATACACGTGACTTGCTCAGAGAAGAAACGGACAAGACTACGACTCTGCACCAACTATCTTGAAGAAAAGCATACAGTGCATGGAGACGGCGTCGCCAATTACAAGCGACGGGACGAAGCCGACTTAAAGAAACCCTAGAAGACCATTGCGGCACGACGACGTTAGGAACATAAAGCGACGCCGTCACGCTTGTTTTCTTATATATACAAATTCGTTTTTAGGGTTTTAAGTGTGTAACTTTTAGGAGACGAACCCTAGTTTTAGAAGACGATTTTAGCAACCTTTGGGCTTGTTTTTAGGGTGTCAAAACCCTCTTGTAACAGTCTGAATTGCATGATGTAATCAAGTGAAGTTCATTTACCCTTTATCACTTAATATGTCTATGTGTTTTGTGATAGATTCTTGTTCTTCTTCTTTATTTGCCATGCAAGGCTAGATATATTAGTATTTACTTATGATGGCATGAAACTTAGATTGTAGATCCTTTCAATGTTGCTTCTTGTGATGGATGTGCGTGTTAGGCTTTAGAAAACTAGTCATAAGATATTAAATTATTATAGACGTCTAGGGAAACGCGAGTGTGTAGAAAGGATACCATCGGTAACAGTCTTCATACTACCTTACCCTAATATGGTTGATCCCACTTAAGATATTTCAATTGCATGTAATGTACTCTTAGGGGCCTTGTAATAGTCTTCATATTACCTTATTTGTGTTTTGCCTTAACGGAATATTACATAGACGGCGAGTTCATGTAATTCGTTCATGACTTAGAAAATACTTACACAGATCATCACAAGTGTGACAAAGCAACATGATTATGAGAAGCAATATGAGGAGTAGTGCATGATTAAGTAAATACGTTCGTTTATCATATAATTTATCACCAAAGTAGTTTACATTTATTTTATTAATATTAGTTTAATTAGTAAAAACAAACCAACCTCTCAAACCATGATATTTACATGCTTTCATAAAAACATAAAAATACAAAAAGAATATTCTCTCAACCCCGTAGACCTCTATTAGATTCTGTTCGAGCCTTATCAACCTATTTCCCTAGATAATGATAACAACCCCCGAGTCTTGCCTATACTACACTGCAACGATTAGGTGCACTGCCTAGGGAGTTGTAAAACTTCTTGTTGAAGTCTAACGATGACCGCATTAAGTTTTTGGCGCCACTGCTGGGGAATAGCGTAGGTTTCGGATTCAATCTAGCTTAGGTCTACTCACAAGATTCCTATAAAGTGAGATTTAATTTCTTGTCAAGTAGCTTTCTTTTAGTCGATCTCTTCTTTGTTCCTTTTGTTCGTAACCAAACCTACTCTTTCGTTGACCATCTTGGGAGACAAAAATTCAAACCGACCCCGTACCTTAGGAGAATACTCCCGACCTAGCCACGAGGGCTACCGTAACGCCATTGAGCTTCCCGAAGGAGCCAAGGTGTCCCCCCTGCGATCCGAAACCATCCGGTAGGTACAAAACGGATGTGTTTTTCACGGACTTATGTTCGAAGACCCGATCCAACATCTTAAGGACTTTCTTAGGATTGTAGATTCCATTGACCTTAATGGTGCTACAAGAAATACCACTCGTTTGCGTCTATTCTAATTTTCTCTTCGTGAACAAGCTATCAATTGGCTTGATCGTCTACTCGCGGGATCCATCTCGACTTGGGATGATCTCACCACTCGTTTCCTCGCACAGTTTTCCCACCAGGAAGAACGACTAAACTTCAAAAGGATATCTTGATGTTCCAACAACGTCAAGAGGATCTCTCAATGACGCGTGGACTCGTTTTAAGGACTTACTCCAAAAAGTCCCTCATCATGGTCTTGATCTATTGTTTCAAGTTTAAATCTTTTACAATCATGTCGACTACACCACCTAGATGGCCATTAACTATGCAGCACGCGGGAGACTTAGAAAATTAAGGCCGGAAGAAGAATGGGAAACCATCAAGGATTTAGCCCAACATGAAGAAGAAGAGTGGAACGACCCAATCTTTTTCGAAAAAGGAAGTCTCGACTACATATATGCCACTTTAGAACATGAGTTAGAAAGTATGGAGCGTCGAGTAAATTTTTTAATGAGGAATGAAGTGCTATTAGAGTATGAGGTAGGATTCACGTTTCCTAAAAGGCCTTATCAAGAGGAATTAGAGGCACGAATACTGAATTTAATTGATCATCAGGAAGATCAAGTTAGGCAATTGGAGGAATATATGAGAAAAATAAAAGACACGTTTATGTGTCTTGTAGATAGTTTAATAGCAACCCTAAAGGTCGAAATAGAAGCACAAAGAGTTCATTCCACAAAAATAGAAAAGATCACTAGATTTCCTACTCACACCCCTACCGTAACCCCTGAAACACTCAAGTCTATCATGGTGCATAGGGTCTCGATGATTTCTAATATTAAACCCACTATCTATAGAACCCCTCACCAACACCTAATTTCCAACACCTAATTTCTAACCTCAAAATGCCAATACTTCATTCATTAAAGGAAAATAAGCTTGAGTACGAAGATGAAGATGAAGTCGAGATAAAGATAATGGGAACCAGAATGGATAAAGAATCGTTAGAGCATAATCTCTATCTAGCTAAGAAGAACGATTTAGCTGCCTTTGGCTCGTTTTAGGGTGTCAAAACGCCTCTTGTAGACAGCCTCAATTGCATGATGCTAAATCAAGTGGAAGTGTCATTTATCCCCTTACTCACTTAATATGTCTATGTGATTTGTGATAGACATCTTGTTCTTCTCATCATAATTGCACATGCTTCTCGGATCGAAATGCATCTTGTTCTATGATCCCTAACAGTTATGGAAATAATGAAAGTCGAAATAATAATAGTTTGCTCCATATAAAGTAACAATTTTTAAAAAAAAATGGGTAAATGGGGTGTTTTAAAGCTTGTAATTTCTAAACTCTCTCCACAAAAGTCTTTGCTACTTTTCAAAGATTTAGTTTGGAGAAGTTTTGAGGTTTTTGGTTTTAAAGCATATAATATTGCGTGAGGACACGCAATCGCTTAGCTTAGGGAATTTTGATATGTGTGAAAACACATATCCGCTTTATATCAAAAATGACCCATAAAAGACAAAATTTTGTTTAAAATGCTTGTATATTGCTTGTTTTGTCTTTGTGATTGTACAGGTATGGATAATGCAAATATCGCAAGAAAACGTTCAAAACCGGACAAACACGAACACGGGAACGGATAAAGAGTGTACAAGAGCCGAAAGTTTACGATCAATGGTCAAAAGTCAACTATTGGTCAACTTTGGTCAACAAGTCAAACCTGGTCAACTCACTAAAAGACAAAACCTATAAATACCCAAATTACCCTTCATAATAAACCATTTTCAAAACAAACCCTAACTATACAATTTTCACCGTTAGTCCTTTTTGATTAAAAAGACTAACGGTTGTTAATTGTTTCCATTAACCATTAACCTCTTTTAATAAAACCCGGTCCATTACTTCTTCTTAATAACCTATGGCCCAACACTCTCCCACGATCCAACCATCCTTTTACCATTATTAAAACCCGGTTAAAGGTCAACATAGTCAAAAATGTTTTACCCGCGTTAAACCTAAAAAAATCACTGTTCATTATCCCTTTCATAACCACCAAAGCTCCCCTGCACCTACTCCGTACACAATCACTATCACTCCCACTCCTGTCAACATCATCGTGCCAGTGTGGCAATCCAAGAGCACACATACTCAATCCAAGAGGCAAGATTTAAAGAAGTGTTGAGCAAGAAAGATCACACGACAAAGATTGTAGATCAAGGAATCATTCTCTACTCCTCTCAAAAAAGAAACACACAATGGAGACCCAGAACCTTCTTCATATGCCTATAAATAGGAGCTCCTCATTCATCATCGAGAGTAGTTTTTTTTAGTTCTAGTTTTAGCTTATTTTTAAGTCAAATTTAGCTTATTTCTGTCTTAAAACATTGTAATTTCCTTTTAAATGCTTTGTAATCTCCTTTTATACTAATGAAATTTTAATTCAACTTTTAATTATCTCTACATTGTCATTTTTCCTTAAACTGCTCAAATAAGCTCTTATCTTACTCAAATAAGCTATTATGTTCTTAATAAGCTCTTATTAAGTTCATTTGAGTCTCTAAGCTTGAATTGAACATTAATGGATCATTAATTTTACTTAAACCATAAAATCAGCTTAATACCTTTGCTTATGGAAATGGGAGATTTTGGATGATAAGTTGTTTTGGAAGAGCTTATAAGATTTAGATTTGCTTATTTGAAAAGCTGGGTAGGTTTAGAGCTTATTAGGTTATATTAAGTCCTTGTTTAGCTAGGATAAAGGTACATCCTCTTTTATCTCATTTTACGCTTAATTACCATTTTGCTTATTTACTGCTTATTCCTTGCTTATTGCTGTTTATTCTAGCTTATTGTTTCTTATTATAGTTGTCATATGCTTATTAAACTCTTTTGATAGTTAAATCCTTAGTTTTCACATTTTGTAAAAATTCAGTCATAAAAACCAAAAAAATATTAGCATAGCTTATTGAAGTGCTTATTTACTGTTGATTTTTGCTTAATTGTCCTTAATAAGCTTAGTTGTTAATTTGTTTGTGCTTAGTTCAGCTTAGCTTAATCTGTTTTAGTTTTAAGATTGAAATTCAGAAGTTAAAGGGGTGTTTGGCATAGGCTGTTATTTTGTTCAAAATGGGTCAAAATAGTTTCAAACTTAGTGTTTAGGTCAAAATTAACTTGTAAAAGCTTAATTTAGTCTTCTCAGCTTATTTCATTGTCTGATTTTAAGTTGCAAGTACTTTTTCCATTTTATCAAAGTTTTTCAAAAGAAGTTCAAAACTGCAACAACCATTTTCATTTAACTTTTTCTTAGCTTGAATTAGTTTCAAAATGTTTTCTAAAAGCTGTTTTAAGTAGTATTCCATGTCTACTTTTAAATTTAGCAAAGCTTATTTCCATAAGGTTCTGTTTAAATGCTGATTTTTAAGCCCAAAGTAGGCGCTTCAAGGCTGCACTGACTCAGCATACACTGAGTCAGTTCAGTTAGCTTATTGAGCTAATAAGCTCAATTCCTTTAGCTTATTTGAGTTCTCTGCTTATTCCTTAGGTTCTTAGTTTCAGTTCTTGTAGCTTATTCAGTTTGTTAGTAGCTTATTAGCTTATTTCATAGTTAAGCAGTTTAGTGTTTAAAGTTTTAAAAAGTTAGTGTTCTGTCTTAATTAGCTTTTTCTAGCTTATTCAGTAGATTTCATAAAAAGCTTCTTTTATAAAAGTTGTTAGTTTCTAGCTTATCTACAACTTTGTTTTTATAAGTTTTCAAAAAAAAGGGAAGATGGAAATCGGGGGTGAGCAAGGCTCGAACCCCCGACCTCAACATCCTCAACCTTTATAAACGCTTCACACCACACACCACTACCAACGTGCCCTGGGGTCTTTTTCATTCTAAGTTTACACAATTTATTATTTGTATACGTTTAGTCCCTTTTAGCTTAATAAGCTGTTTGAGCTTATTTCGTAGCTTATTTGATAAGCTGTGTAACTTTTCTTAAATAGTTCATAAGCTGTTTTAGTTTTCCTAAATTTTTCATATTTTTCTAAATTCGTCTACTATTTTTAATCATTTATTTGAGTTAAAATAGTTTTTAATTCATAATATTTTTTTAAAATAAAACTCAAAAAAATAAAAATTCTTTTTTACAAAATTTTCTTTTATCATATAGTTTGTATGAAAAATAGTTTTTCATCCGTAGGGTTAAAATTTCACATAGTTGCATTTTAGAGCTCGATTTTAAAATTCCCGTTATCGTTTTTTTTTGCGTTTTCATTTAAATTTCTTCGTTAAGCTTTTAAATTTTGCATGTTTTTAAATTTTTACTTATAAAATTAGAAAGTTAATTCAAATTCTTAGTTAAATGTTAATTAGGGCTTGAATTCTCATTTTCGTTTATCGTATGCTCGTTTAGTGTAGATTTTAAGCTTTTTAGTTGTTAATCTTGCATTTAGTTGTTTAATTCGTTCATAGAAATAGATAATCAAATCAATCTTCGATTCCATTCAAATCATTGTCCGAATTCAAACGTGGTTTCAATTTCATAAATCGTTGGGAAATAACGACCCGGGAATCATACTTCCCAGTTAATATAGGGGCCACCAATGGATCGATCTTACGAAAGTTGTTTTGCTACAAAATAAGGTTAGAAGTACAAGTACAAGACAAATATCTTTCAAGTAAACACATTGTATTTAATTTAACAAAAGAAGAGGTTTCATTCAACCTACAAGACATGTCCCACTTACTTACTTTAAACCACATTCAATCCCACATGCACAAAACTCATACACTAGCACATCCAACTAATACATTCATGTAAAATAAGGTGAAATTAGAGACATAATGAGACATAGATCTACACTATTAAGTTCTTGAAGATTAGAAGATGCCATAATCAAGAGATGGGTTGTTTACTATTAGGTGAAATTAAGCTTTTGAGATTGCTCAATTATGGTAAGGAGGTTGTTATTGAGGATGGAAATTGAGTGGAAGGACCAATGATGAGAGATTTGATACGATTAAGGTCATCTTTTAATGTATCGAATAGATTTCGGGTATTCAAGTAACAATGACAAAATTTCTGAATGAAAGTTTACTTGATCTAAAGAAGGTGGAGGGATGTATGGTGAGGTAGGAGGTGAAGAATTTGTGGCATCAATTGCTTGTTGGAGATTAATCTCAAGAAGAATAGACAGGTGATGAAGTTCATGTGCTATTTGGTTTGGAGATGGGTTTAGTGAAGGTGAAAGATGTGGTGAAGAATTTAGTTATCACAATGGAGAGGTAGTGTTATTCCTATTGGGTGGAGAGAGATGGGGGAAGATTGTGACCTTTTGTATCAATAGCTCAAGATGGCCCTTCGTGTTTTCTAGGGGTAGTCATAAGTGACATTTTGCTTAGAGGATGACATTGAGATCTTTGATGATATGAGAAAGATGTAGAACGAGAAAGTGTAGTTAGTGTGACTATAAGTGAAGAATTATGGTTATATAGAAGGATTTTGGGAAAGGCATGGTATTGGATAATGAAGATTCTAGGAAGTGTTTTGTCTAGAAATTAAAGGATGGTTGGACCTAAGTAGAATAGGGCCAGAGTTGCAGAAAAAGAGGAGCATGAAAAGGGGTATTTTGTTTTTTTTTTGGGGTTGCTTCCCTTTTTTTCCCTGTAGGGGTTACTATAATTCTTATGCGGTCCCTGTATATATTAGGGGCCCGCCCTATGTTTTTGGGCGGGCCTGTTTTTTCTAGAGGGTTACGAAATTTTCCAAAAGTTAATCATTATTCAGAATAATCCTAAGAGGGTTAAGAGGGTGATTATGGCATTTCCATCTCTCTAAGAATCACATAATCTAGCTAAAAGAGAAGATAAATCATGCAATGGGACCAAGTAGAAGCATATAAATAACATAGTGGTCCAAGAAGTGTCATATAACAAGCATGATATAGTGACTGGGACAAGTTATACATGTACTAGAATATATCATAATAATACTTAGTTTAAGTCTACTTGCTAGATAGTCCATGTAAAATACGCGTGTTGTTACATTTTTCTATCTAGACTATGTATTGATGGTTCATGGTGCGCAAATCGTTAATCTTCTGAAATCTCATCTGTTGATGATTTATGTAAAGGGTCCATTGTTGTTCGGACAGGAGATAATTTATGATTAGATAAATTTATGATTGTTTGGAGAAAAACTAGTTAATTGGTCAAGAAGTTTTGATAGCAAAAGTCCGTATGGCAAGATACCGTCGGATCGATGTTTAAAGTCGTTTATTCGATTAAGAATGAGATGAGAGATATTGAAGGCTATAGATGAAGTGATGCAATAAAGCGTATAGGCTTCATAAGCCGACAAAAGATTTTTGTCGATATCAACGGTACATGTGATGTTTTCACGAATGAGAAGATGTGCCATCTCAAGATAAGGACAAAGTTCTTCAACGAAAAGATTGCATGGATCCTCAAATGCAAACTTGAAATCATTTAGACGTTTCTTAGTTGTATTGTGTATGATTGATATTGGATGGGTTAATTTAGTGTAGAGAGGATCTTTTGTTGGAGTGTTGTTGTGTTTATTGATAGATTTTAAGGACCATTCATTGTTATAGAAACAATGTCCTTCAAACGAAATATTGAGTAGTGTTCCAAAATCCCGAAACGAAGCACCAACTCTCCTTCCATTTATTTCAAATAATATGATCCAAAGATCATTTACGAGAGTTAGTTCAAATGTTTGGTAAAATTCGTATATAAATTTTGGATAAAAGTTTCCTTTTAAATGAAGGAAAGTTTGAAATCCGGTTTTGTTTAGATTCTTTTCCAATTTACCATTGTAATCAAATGTTTTGTCAGGATGGGTCTAAGAGATATTTTTACGAAAGGTGGTGTTTGAGGAGAGTTGGTGTGATTAGAAAGGTAAGATTTATTTTGAGTTGGAGGAATGTGAGTTTCAAGGCTTTTGTGTTTTTCTTGAAGCATTCCTTTATTCACCTATCATCAATAGTGATAGTTTAGTGATGTTCCTTTATTTAAAAATGTGTCTAGTGTGTGCCTAAATGTGACAAATGTGGAGTAACGATTAACTCGACTTAAACATAAAATCCTAAGAGTTAACACAAATGCTCCTTAATTTGATTTTTCTTATCCAAACAAGTCAAAAAATACATATGAATTAATATCTCAAAATTCATTCATGAGATCATTATGCATGTGTTTGAAAACGTTTTTGTATTGGATTAACAATGCATAACAACAAT
>BQNB010048981.1:9325-42270 GCA_026074375.1 Tanacetum coccineum | reverse complement strand
AATCCTATTGCTTTGGATTTTAAAATGTGAAGAACAAGAGATGATGTAGTTAAATATAAGTGTATTTGTTTAAGCAAGGATTATATGGAATAGAAAGTGAAAAACTTTATTCAGCTAGTGCCAATGAAATTGATGAAAAGAAACCTATGCTGAAAGATTTACCACATCACTTAGAATACGCATATCTATGATATGTGTTTAATCACATATCATTTTACCTTACTAAAATAAGCTTAATAGACCAAAAATACATGAAAAATACAGTATATATGTGTGTTTTGTCAATTGTGTCTCGCAGGTAACGGATATTCAACAAAAGGACAAAAACAAAGCAAAACGGACAAAACCGAGCACGGGAATGGAAAGAGCGCGAAAAAAACGAAGTCGAAGGCGTATTTATCTTTAATGGGCCAACTCGTACCCAGTTTAATGGGCCGGGTCAGCCCAATAAGGATTATACTTATAAAACCTAAGTTTTACAAATACCAAAAGTCCAAATCCAATCCTTTATCCAAAATCCATGCCCAAAACCATAAACGAAGCCCAACCCCATCCTTGAGCCCAAGACAAAAATGGTATAACACACGGGTCAAACACCCAAGTCAAAGTTACTGTTCATTCTTCACTTTCCCTCCTATATTTCACCATTAACACACCAGGGTAAGAGCCTCACAATCCCACGCTCTCCTATCCTTCTAGAAGGACACTTTACACAACCTATCACATCAAACCTGCCAGGTTGGCAATCCCAAAGCCAATGATTGGGTAATGATACGTGGAAGAAAATCAAGGGCTAAGATCAATGATTGAGAGGCGGTTTAGAATGGATGGCTTGGATTAAAGATGGGGACGCTCTTTTTATCGCTTAAACATTCCCTCAACAACTATAAATAGTAGAGCAACTCGCACAGAGAGAGCATCTAGCTTAATTTAGTTTTAGTAGCTTATTTTTGAAACTTTTAGCTTATTGTCACGTTTTAATTTCCTTTTCTGAATATTGTACTCTCTTTTGATTATTAATGAAATTTCAGTGTTCATTTAAATTCGTGTTTTATCCATGTTTTTTACTTAAAGCAATTATGGTTTAGAATTAATCTAATAAGCTCTATAAGCTCTTTGATACTTTCTAAGCTAGCTTACATTCAGTTAAGCATTCAAAAGCTTAACTGAATTTATAATTCAACTCAAATCTCCCTCAAACTTACCTCAGCTTGTTTTGGAAGATAAGCCAAAAAAGGAAGGGCTTATGGACCTTACCAGCTTATCTATGATAAGCTGGAGCTTGTTGACTTATGCTCAATTGAGCATTTAAGTCCCTGTTTAACTGGGACTAAGGTACTCTTTCATTTACTATTTGTAGCTTATTTTTATAACTCTACTTATTCTGTGCTTATTTCTGCTTATTGTGTGCTTAATTTAGCTTAAATATGCTTATTATGTCTAATGATGGCTTATTATGTCTATTCTTTAGTTTAAAGTAGTTTATTTTGAATGTTAGTTAAATCAGCCTATTTTAGTTATATCTATTTATCTTTGTAGCTTATTGGATAAGAGCTTATTTTTTTCTAATATTTTAGCTTATTTGTCCTAGATAGTCATAGTACCTTATCTGTTTTTGCATTCCATAGCTTATTTAGGTTTGATTAGCTCAAAATTAAGTTTTTCAAATCCTTAAGGAGTGTTTTGGTCAAAGTGTTAAAATGGGTCAAATGAGGTTCTTGCTATCTCTTGGTTCTTAAGTCAAGTTTAACAAGCTTGAAATTAGTCTAAAAGTCATTTTGTTTTAGTTTCTAAAGCATAGATCTCAAGTTTGAAGTTTTATATATCAATGGTTTGAATCTGTGGAATTCCAGTTTTATAATTTAGCTTATTTGATTAGATCTTTATTAGTAGTTATTGGGTGTTAATTTCATGTTAGTTAATGGTCCATAATGCAGTAGAAAAGACTTGGTTTGAGTGAGCATTTGTCAATTGAGTTTTTAGTCAAAATCTGTCATTGTTCTAAGTCTTATTTTCAAAGTTAAATTCCAGTTTTCAATAGCAATTTTTGGTTAGATTAATTTTGTTTAAGGGTATGAAATTGATAGTATAAGCTTATTAGGTATAAAGCTTGATCTATTTTTTCTTTTTGAGGATTTTAAACAGCTTATTCTAGCTTAATTTTAAGGCTAAAAGTAGCAATTTTCCAAAAACAAGAGTCAGTACATACTGATTTTAATCAGTATATACTGACCTTTTCAAAAGCTTTTTTCTAGCTTATTTTCTTAACCAATCTTATCAAATCTAGTTTTTATTAGTTCCTTGGAGAATAAATTTAATATGTTTGCTGTTTCTACCTTATTCTAAGTGCCTATTTGGTTTTAATTTTACCTCAAAGATAGCCAATTTTCTCTTAAAACTGCTTGTCTATGTCACTTTTCTTTTAGGTTTTTAAGTGCTTTTTAGCTTTTCATGTTAGCTTAATTTGAGTCATTAGAGCTTAGTAGGTCTAGTTGATAATTTGCCTTTAGCTTATTTGTTTTTCTTGTTAGCTTATTGAGCTTAAAGCCAAACAGTTTTTCCAAATCTAGTTGAATAAGAAAATAGCTTAATCTGTCACTTTCTTTAGCTTATTTTTAGCTTATTATTAAGTTTTAGTATTAAGTCCATTTATTAAATTAGCTTATTTTCATTTATACTTTAGCTTTTTCAAATAAAAAAAATGTTTTGTAAAAAAAGAAAGGCCACAGGTTTCGAACCTGTGACCTCTCCTTTATAACACCAACACCTCAACACACACACTTCATTACCAATTGTCCTTGGGTTTTTTTCGTTTAATCCTTTGCACTATCTAATTAATATAGTAGTTTGTCAGTTTTAGCTTATTAGGCTTAGTTGCTTATTTATTGCTTATTCGTTCAGCTCATTTTTGAGTTTTTATTTTTCTTATATTCTACATAGTTCAAAGTATTTTTTTCATAATTTTTCTAGATTTTTAATAATTAGTTTACTATTTTTAATATTTTATTTAGAATAAATCTGTTTTTAATTCATAAAAAATAAAATAAAAATCAAAAAAATATAATTCTTTTTTCTAAAATTATTTTTTATCATTTAGGACCTTTAGAAATTAATTTTGCCTTTTTAGGGTTAAAATTTGATAGTTTAGGTTTTTAATTCTCGGTTTTAGTTTCCCGTTATCGTTTTATGCTTTAATTTCTTAATTGCTTTAATTGTTAATTTAGCTTATCATTATTTTCTTTTCCGTTAGTAGAATTAAAATCAAAAACCAAAATACTTGATATTCAAGCATCAAATAAAATACCTTCGCGGTTTTCAAATTCGCCTCTTGTCGGGATACGACATCCGGGAGATAAAATATTGTTTGTCCTCAAGCAATTTTCATATCAAACGGGATACTCTCTATACTATAATTAATTTGAGATATTTAGGATATATATTTTATTATATATAGACTACTTGGATCGAATCAAATTTTTGGCGCCGCTGCCGGGGAGAGGTGTACGATTTTCGCGAAGTATTTGAAGTTAGTGCCTTGAAGATCCTTCCCCGTGAAGTTATTGTTTATAATTTTCTATTTTATTTTATAAAACCATAAAAATACAAAAATATTTTGTTTTCAATTTATTTTATAAAATACCAAAAAAATTTGGAGATGGGGAAGGGGAGGTGAAGGTGGTGTTGGGATGGTGTTATGAGTTGCTTGCAATGCAACAACAACATAGGGGTTAAGTGGTGGGGGTGAGTGAGGTGAAGGTAAAACTTGGTTTGAAGGTGCTATGGGAGAGTTTTCTTTTGGAGGTTCTTTGCAAGGAGCTGTTGGTTTAGGCATTGGTGTAGGTAAGTTAACATCAACCTCATTTGAAGAGTTACAATATTTTAGCTTTTTTTTAAACGGGTCTTACGGACATTTTGGCTACCTTGGATGGTTTGGATATGGATTTTTTTGGAGATGTCATTGGAGAGAAGATGAGTATGATGGAGGTGATGAGAATAAAGTCTTATTTATACTAAGGATATAGGTTGATTAAGGGTTGATAAGTATTATAAAATGTAGAACAAGAAGTGTTGGTGAATTCTGGTAAAGGATAGCTGGGACTAGGTGAAAGAGGGTCAAAAAGCAAAAGGAAACAGTAAAGATTGTGTTCCAGGTGGCCGGCCCCTTTATCTATGTGGTCGGGCCCTTATCACTAAGGGGGCCGCCGCCTGGAAAAGTCCACGTTGTCCATGTTTTTGTTTTCTTGTAAAAAATGGTAAAAGGGTTGACTGTTTGGTGGCCATTTTGCAGCAAGTCCTAATTTTTATAGCAATTAAGACTAATTTATATAAACACTTAGCAAGCAAGAGTATATGATTAAGCGTGCAAACAAACTTTCATAACTAATAGGTAATTAAGATGTGTTCTATATGTAATGAGGTCCTTATTAACTTGAATTTGGGATGACTTTAATAAGAATATATTGACTTAAGGATTTTGATTGTTCCTTTTAATGTGGTGCCTTTGAAGTTAATTTCTTTGTTGGAACACACTTGATTTAAAATATATTTATTAAGTTCAGAAACAAATCATGCTTATATGTATATTTTATGACTTGGATTTCAAATCCTAGTGTGTGCCTGATATGTGAGAAATCACATATCATTTTTACATAAAAAATGACCTTTAAATGATTAAAATATGCAAAAATATGCTTGTATTTGTGTATTTTGTTGTTTGTGAATGTGTAGGTACGGATATTGCAAAAATCACAAGAAAACGGTTAAAACCGGACAAACACGAACACGGGAACGGATAGAGTGCACAAGAGCCGGAAGTTTCTAGCAAAATGTCATCAAAAGTCAACAAAGTCAACCTTGGTCAACCCACAAAAAGACAAAACCCTCAAAATACCTAAATAAGCCTTAATGTTAAAACCAATTTCACAAAAAGCCCTAAATTGATAACACCGTTAGTCCTTTGTTAATAAAAAACTAACGGTCGTTAGTTCTTTATAACCTTTCACCCTTTATACCCTTAACCGGCCCAACCCTTTTTAAATAAAACCATGGCCCAAAACAAATCCCGGGCCCAAGTCAAACACCCCCTCTTATAACCCGGGTCAAATACCAAAGGTATAAAATTAGGGGGCGGGAAAAACAGTTTTACTGTTCACCGTCTCCCCCAATTCACTCTTCTCATTTTAACTCAATTAAAATGAAATTAACCCCCCAAGCTCAAATTGACATGGTCATAAGAAGATGCTAGTACCAAGCTCCTTGTCAGCATCAAAGACGTCACCAAAGCTTCTCATTGGCCAAGACATATCAAAGAATTACACACGGGTCTTAAAAGAAACACACAAGGAAGGGAAAATTACACTAAAAACAAGCCAAAAGAAGCACAAGGCTCTGACACAAGGAATGCCACGCTGGCAATCCGTGTGATTACACTTTGATCCAACGGACACAAGATGGGATCTAATTATTGGAAGCAAAGAAGGGCCAGGATCATTTGGAGCGTCTAATAGACTTGAGGACCTAGAAACTTCCTTCTCCTGCTATAAATACAAGCATCTCCTCACTCACAGGGGGCATCTAGCTTATCTAGGAGTAGTTATAGAGAGTAGCTTTTAATTAGCTTATGTAATTTTTAAATCGTTTTTTAGCTTATAGATTTCTACTTAATGTAACTTACTTTTAAGCTTGTAATCAGTTTCATATTATTAATAAAAGTTTGCTTTTAATATTGATCAATTTGTCACTTAATTGTTTGAATAAGCTCTTTTCTTTGTTCACATAAGCTCATAAGTTCTTATCTACTCATAGGCTGTCTACTTACTCAACTAAGCTCTCAAAAGCTTAGTTGAGCTTATTGACATTGAATACCTCCCCAAATTACCTCAGCTAAAACATGGAAGGGAAGTCAATTAAGGAAGGACTTCCAGGACCCTACCAGCTTATCACTTGATAAGCTGGAGCTTGTTGATAGCTCTTAGAGCATTTGCTAGCCTTGTTTGTGCAAAGGCTTATGTAAGTTTTTAATTTACCTTTTCTGTCTTTAATACTTAGCTTAAAATCTGTTAATTAGCTTAATATTGCTTAATTTTTGCTTATTGATGTTTAGGTAGCTTATTTGTGCTTATTATAGTTGAATTGTGCTTATTGTGTTTGATTTGTAGTTTAAAATACTTAGTTTACTTAATCTGTCATAAAATCAGTAAAAAAAACCAAAAATATTAGCATAGTGTCATAGCTTATAGTTCTGGCTTATTTGTTTGCTTAACTTTGTTCATTAGGTTTATTATAAGTTGTCTAGTATCTGGTAATTGATAAGTATTCATTAAATCTGAATTTCATAAGCTAAAAATGGGTTTAAGCCTTTTAAAGGGGTGTTTGGAACAAGGCAGCATTAACTCAAGTTAGTGCTGCCAAGGCCATTTGGTCCTTTGGATTGGTTTTAAATATCATTCTTGGGTTTATAAGTAAGGATTTAAGTGCTTTGTAGGTTTAATTCAAGTTATAATCAAATTTACTAGTAGTGGTTAAAAATCTGTTAGTATAAGCTAAACTTTTTAAGCATTTCTTGTTCAAAGTAGTTCTAGCTGTTTTAGTTACTAAATTTGTTCTTGTTTCTAGTGTTCAAATCATGAGACTTTTCTACGTACCCCGGAAGAGCTTTCTAATTTGGATGACGATTATTATGACACGGAGGGAGACATTATTTTACCTTGAAAAAAATTGTTGATATGTGAGACTCTTCTCGCGACTACTTCTCCCTCCGTAGAAGAATGATGAACATAAGCAAGTAATGTTACTATGACGAAGCCGTTCATTAAGAACCACGGGAACACGAGCTTAAGGATTTAACCGTCTCATCTTGAATATGCATTTTTAGAAGGAACCGATAAATTACCCGTCATAATTTCTAAAGAATTAAAAGATGAAGAAAATGCCGCCCTTTTAAAGGTTCTTAAGTCATACAAACGGGCCATCGCATGGAAAATTTCCGGCATTAAGGGTATCCACCCTAGTTTTTGTACTCACAAGATCTTAATGAAAGACGACTTCAAACCGAAGGTTCAACATCAAAGAAGGGGTGAATCTGAAAACCATAAGGTTTCAAAAGTAAGTATCAAACTCTTTGATGCCGGATTGATTTACCCTATCTCTGATAGTCCGTGGGTGAGTCCTGTTCATTGTGTGCCTAAGAAGGGTGGCATGACCGTAGTTGAAAATGAAGATAATTAGTTAATACCCACTAAGTTAGTTACGGGATGGCGAGTTTGTATTGATTACCGAAATCTTAATGATGCCACTCGTAAAGACCATTTCCCGTTGCTATTTATGGACCAAATGCTAAAACGTTTAGCAGGGAACGAATACTATTGTTTTTTAGATGGATTTTCTGGATATTTTCAAATTTCCAAATGACCTGCAAGACCAAGAGAATACTACCTTTACTTGCCCTTATAGGACGTTTGGCTACCGACGTATGCCTTTCGGTTTATGTAATGCTTTGGCACGTTCCAAAGGTACATGATGGCTATTTTCCACTAAATGATCGAGGAAACAATGGAAGTCTTTATGGACAATTTCTCGGTCTTCGGGGATTCTTTCTCGTCATGCCTCTCCCATTTAGACAAAATGCTAAAACGGTGCGAAGACACTAATTTAGTTCTAAATTGGGAGAAATGTCATTTTATGGTAAAAGAAGGCATTGTTCTAGGACATAAGATTTCAAAGTCCGGGATTGAGGTCGACAAAGCTAAAGTTGATGTTATAGCTAAACTCCCTCATTCGACTTCCGTCAAAGGCGTTCGAAGTTTTTTAGGTCACGCCGGGTTTTATCGTTGATTTATTCAAGATTTTTCTAAAATCGCCCGGCCGATGACCCATCTTCTCGAAAAAGAAACCCCGTTTGTTTTCTCAAAAGAATGTATTGAAGTGTTTAATATACTTAAGAAGAAGTTAACCGAAGCCCCGATTTTAGTTGCCCCCGATTGGGACCTACCATTTGAAATTATGTGCGACGCTAGTGATTATGCGGTAGGTGCAGTCTTGGGGCAACGAAAGACCAAACATTTTCAGCCTATACACTATGCAAGTAAGACCATGACGGATGCTCAAGCACATTACACTACTACGGAAAAAGAGTTATTAGCCGTGGTGTATGCTTTCAGAGAAATGCGCGGCTTACTTAGTCCTTATCTAAGACCATAGTGTAATACAGACCACTTCGACTCTTAAGATCTTCTTGCTAAATAAGATGCTAAGCCGAGATTTCTCCAGTGGATTCTTCTACTCCAAGAATTTGATGTCATTATTCGTTGTCACACCCCCAAATTTCACTGCAGCGAAAGACTAGACTTGGGATGGTGACTTCATGGCGTGAAGAGGACTTGATACGAGAGATAGACCTCTACATGCCAATATACCAATGCAGACTCCTTATATTCCATAAGATAGAACACCTGAGAAAAACATTGCTAGAGTGTCAACATAAAGTTGGTGAGTTCATAGGTTTTGATGTTTGGTAATAGTGATGAACCACAAGATTTATAACCATAGCATGAATATAGTAATCCTATATATCACAATGAAAAACATTTACTATAGTCGTAAGCCCAACGAACAATCACCGTGAAGCGCTAACATGTATCATCATAGATAATGCCCATGCAGATTCAAGAACCGCGACATCGTAACTGACTCAAATGAACTGTGTTTGCTTAAATAATGTCAGTACCAGAGACAAACAGGTGATTGTCAATCCTGTAGATCTATCCATAACATTCCGCTTACGAGTAATTTAACGGTTCATGATAAATTGGGCAATATAGCAAGTTGGGTTGAATAGGGACTTAGACCCAATAGTAAATCAAATAATGTACTTGGATGGTCAACTGATAATAGAAAGACAAAGTTCTAACCCCAAAATTTATTTAAAACAGTAAAGTAGGGGCTATGAAAACTCACCTTGTCAGTTAATCGTCTGGAATTGATAATGGATCAATGCACTTCAAGTAGTGATTCATCTAATGACATGGTCGTTTATGAGGTAACGTTTTATGTTTTTAAAATGTTGATTAAACCGTTGGCTCTAGGGATGGTACACGACTTTCCACTTATAAGTATATATACATAAATTGATAAAATCATGCGTCGTAACTTATATTTACAAGTTCATGCAATTCATTTCTTAGGAAAATAAAAATATATTTGATAAGTATACTAAGATTATATTTTTATTTTCTATCACATCTATTTATTTATACCCGTTAGTGTTCAATAATTCGTAGAAATTTCAGTTTATATATATAGCAGTATCGATCTAACCGTTTAAATAATGTTTATAAAAATATTATTACATCTAACACCCTTAAGTTTCAAAGTAGCAGATTTTAGTCCCTCTATTTTCTAAATTAAGTAAATTACACAATTAACCCTTAAGTGTTCGGGTTATCTCTTTTAATCCCTTAATCTTTTCCAAAATAGTATTGTGTCCAATATTTAACTTTTATATTCCAAATGTTACGCTTTAAATCTTATAACTTTTACGTTTATAAACCCGAATTAAGGTTTTAAATTTTTTTTTAGTAGTCAATAAATTATATAGACCGCGTTAGGTTCATTTACTCGTTTAAAAGTTCGATTTCGTTGTCACTATTTCTAGTTTATCATAAAAATGTTGTTTATATTTTGCCACCTATCGAATTGGTCTTGTTTCGCTCGCGAGTTTACCCATTTCGTTTGAGTCTCGACATGGGACGACCCAAAGACTCGAAAACATGCATGTTTTCCATACTTCCTCACGTCAAAAATTTGCATGTTTAAAATTTACAAGTTTTAAAATGTCACATGTATCATTTCATATACTAAAACCCACATGGATACTATTATTCATATCCTTTTTTTGTTTTGTTTCGACCCAATATTGGGATTTGACAGCTCACAGTGTGGTGTCTTTTCTTGGCACCCAACACACACTTAAGAGTTTCTACTAGTGTTCTTCCCCCTTCTTCACATTGTATACGTACGCCTGTATAACTATCTTTCCATTAACCCGCATGGTTACTACTCCTAAGGTAAACACGAAGTGGACGAAGGTCGAACAAAAGTGTGGCTGAGTATTTTCACAACCCTTAGGCGAGCAACACGTGGCATACCCTCTGCGAACACCATGGGTTCAACAGTGGCGGCCGTCCACTTGTGGTTACGTTTTGGGTACGGCAGACAAGTGTACGTCTCCTGGTGCCAAGTATCTATGAGGCTTGGATACAAACCAACGAGCATGCTCTCACTCAGTTTAGTTAGGTCTATGACGTCCTAATTCAACAAGCAAAAGCTGCCGTGGTTCGTTCCAGTGTTATTTGGTGTTATGACATGGCACCTGGAGTCCTCATTCTCAAAAGGGTCCTATGCAATGTACGTAAAACCCAAAAGCATCCCCGTGTCCCTTAGCGACCAACGTTTACAATCATAGCTTACGTTTAAAATTTTTTATAAAGTTTTTCTTGTACTCTTTTTCATCAATGGTAATGCTTACATTTGTTCTTATTACCGCATGCACTTTTTTTACATCAGTACTTATACATTGGTTCTTTCATGTATGCCAACGACGCAAGGGTCTTCATATGAAGTCTTACAAAATAGTCACATTAGGGTTATAGGTCGTGTGCAAGTCATGCGAAATCGAGGCTTTCGTTAAACTACAAGGCAAGTAACATATGAATGTTAAACTACGAGGACGACTTACCGATGTTTCAGTTTGCTAAACGATGAGGAGGATGAAGATTGCTTAAGGGAGGTTGTGAGAGGTTTGTGTCGTCGTGGATAAGTATAGTAGCTCGAACTACTCTTGGTTTCCACCCCTTGTAAACCGACGCCCACTTAGCTCTTGCACCCCAACGATAGTTTCGATACACGAAGTCGTATTGCTTTAATTCTTGTTTTCAAAGTTTAGTGGTGCTTAAAAGTGTGTATGCAAGGTTCTCATTTATACTCAAAATTTTGCTTGGTTACTGAGATATTGCATGTGAAATGGCTCTACACCACTATTGCACTATAATGATAAATTTTAATACTGTTTTGCCATTATTGACTATTACTAAAACTATTTGGGAATCCTATACTGTTTCTTGTCCTTTTCCTTTTGAAATAATATATCAGATGTTGACTATCCATTCATGGTGGAGTTTGAAAAGTTAATAAGAACTAGTAGGGGGTAGTAGTGAAAGTTGTGAATGAAGATGGTTTTTTAACATTATCAGTTATTTTGTTTTATATGTATGTAGATATATAATTTCTTTGAATTCGATTAAAGTTGTCAGGTTTATTAAATTGAATGAGATGTTTTATAAATGATACAAGTAAAATGGTCTCGTTTTCACAATTAGTAAATAAGTAATGGTTTTTATTGTTACAAAACCTTCTAAAAATATTATTTTTAGACACAAGAGTAATAATGGTGGAAGTCGCTGTGCTAATTAAACTTTTCATGCAAGTGGAGTAATACATGACGGATCATAGAATGACTGCTTGTTTAGATAAAGTAAAATTTGCAAATTTTTGCGGTACAAATAATTCTTCTTAATAAACAGAGAAATCTAAATTTTTTCTACGGGTGTTCCCACATTCGTGATAAAAAAGAGCGGAGAATCACGCGGACGACCCATTTTTTTCTAGATAGAGAATCCTCATCAAGGTGAGTCTCAAGAAAAAGGAATTACTAAACATTTCCTCTCGAGACCCTTGGAATGATATCTTTTTATGGTGATTCTAATACCCTGTGGTTTGCCGACATTGCAAATTACCATGCGGGAAATTTTGTAGTGAAAGGGATGTCGTCCCAACAAAAGAAGAAATATTTAAGGAACGTAAAGCATTAATTTTGGACGACCCCTAATTGTTTTAAGATTTTGTGGCGATCAATGTGATTAGACATTGTTCACGGCAAAGAAGCCGTTAGAATATCCTCACCTTGCCGATAAATGATCCCACCGTGGGACATCATGGAGCGAACTACACCGCTAATGAAAGCTCGATTCAGGTTTCTATTGGCCGAACAATTTACCACCTTGATATGCCCAAGACATGGTAACAGTCATGTGACCATGTCAAACGTAAAGGCAGAAATCAAGCAAAAAGAACGAAAATGCCATCTAAATTGAATTCCAAGTCCGGCGAGATCTTGTTGATTGTAATGGGCATTCGATTTTTATAGGACCATTCCCGTCTTCTCGAGGGAACAAGTACATTCTCGTGGCCGTCGACTACTTATCTAAATGGGTTGAAGCAAAAAGCGCTCCCCACTAATGATGCCCGAGTCGTTGTTAAATTCTTGAAATCTCTTTTAGCCCATTGGAACTCCCTCGTAGCTATAGATTAGTGATCCGGCGGTACTCATATTTGTAATGACAATTCGCAAAGGTCCGAAGCTTAATTAAAGATTTTACCGCACCGACATTTCTAACCCAGCTACATCACAAACAGTGGACAAGGTGGATGGTTTTCAAATAGTGGTTTGAAACGCATCTTAGAAAGGACCGTAGGCGAAAATCGTGCTTCATAACTCGATAAGTTAGATGATGCATTATGGGCCTTCCATACCGCTTTCAAAACACACATCGGGTGCACTCCTTATAAGCTAGTGTACAGAAAGGTTTGTTATCTTCCTATCGAACTTGAACATAAGGCCTATTGGGCCTTGAAACATTGTAAATTTAACCTACTACCAGCGGTGATCACCAGAAAGATCAAAATAAATGAATTAAATTAACGTCCGTGATCAACTTACGAGAACTCTTTAATCTACAAGAGAACATGAAGAAGATTCAAGTTTCCAAGATTAGAACCCGTTGTTTTCATCAACGTTTTGATACGAAGTCTTCTCTTCAATTCTTGATTAAAGATTTTCTCGGGCAAGCTCAAAACCCGTTGGACCGGACCATTCACCATTGCTCAAGTTTTCCCTTATGGTACCGTCGAGTTATCTCAAACTGACGGACCAAACTTTAAGGTGAATGGTCATAGACCTAAACACTATTTTGGAGGGGACATACCACCGATGATTGTCCTGGATCTCCAAACTTTCCCCATGTACCACTAAATTCGGGGTCGAGTCAGGCTCGTGACTCGGTTATAAAAACAAGTGCTTCGTGGGTGGCAACCCATGCTTATCCTTAGAAATAGTATATTAGTATGAGTAAGTGCAGATGTGATGAGGTCTCGACTCTCCTTGTCCTTCGTGTTTTGTTGTTTTTGGTTTTATGTCCAAGATTTCCCCGCATTTTGAAGATTCCTCGTGCGTCAGTCGGTTTTGTTCATCGTCCACTAAGATTAGATAGACAGCCGTCCGATCTTCAATCCTATCACATGCTATCTAATGGGAATACGATATCCTAGATCTTATTGATTAACCGTTATCAATTAGCAAAATTAACCAACGGCTTTAGATTTGCGTATGAGACGCTCCCTTAATATTTGGATTTGCCATGAAATTAGTATGTTGGGTGATGAGTCTCATCAGATTGAGGAACAAATGTGTAGTTCTATATGGGGGGATCTTTCGATATCGGCTTACTTGCATTTGTCATGTCTTTCCACGTAAACCTCGTTTTCTACCAAAAATTAGCAAAACTAACCAAAATTTAATTTTTTTTCACAAATAGAATAAATGTGTTGACATGAAGTTTTGCCTTTAAGAGAATAAATTTGACCCTTGATCGAGCATGTTTGCGCTCAACTGTGCCCATATATCATATATAAAATTTAAGCTTTCTAGTCCTTTTTATACAGAAAAAGCACTAAAAACACGAATTCTACTTGAAAAAGCCAAGAGTTGCAAGTTCCAAAAAACTTAAGAATATGCAAAGCTTGTTTTATTAGACTAAGCATTCGCCGGATCTTTTTAGTAAAAGATTTTAATTTGCGAAGAACAAAAAATAAATAGAGTTTTAAATAAGTTAGAATGCTAAGCATAGGAGTAGTTAGATCTCTTTTAGGCTCATAGAGGTTAATTAGTGGCGTTTTTGGCTCCATCAGCTTAATAAACGTTATATAAATGACTGAAATAAATAAAGTTACTTTTTGGTTTTTGTTGCGATTCTTAGTTTAAATCACTTCGTTGAATTCCATCTGGTGAAGTAAGGTACAATCGAGGTTTGATTAGTGTTGTGGGGAAATTAGGCTAACTGATTCCCTGACATGGCTCTCTACCGTGTCTAGTTAGTTAAAAGACCACAGTCTTAAATATGGCTAAAATTAATAATAGATTTATGTAATAAACCGAGCCGAAATAAGACCACTACCCTCTTGCCGGCTCACACCGATGTGGTAGTCATTTAAGAAAGGTGGAGGTAATAGATAATAATAAAACATGGGCTGATAAAAGTTTTTACTACCGTCTTGTCGGGCTCACACCGATGTGCCAGTCTTCCTAAAGAAGGCCATAGTAAGAATAATAACCTAGACTGATAAAAGTTTGCTAATTTTGCTGCAAATAACCAAAAGAAAAAGAATGAAGAGAAGTAGACACATTAAAAAATAAGATATATGATAGATAAAGTTAAGAAGACAAATGATTCTTCGATAAAACCTTATGATAGGCGTCCAATCATGCCGGCTCACAACCGATGTTGCATAAGGCTTAAAAAACAGGTCGAGGATTATTGCGGGTCGAAATAAAGACCTCCTGGACCAATGGGTCGAACTCGCATACCGATATGGCAAGATTTTAAAAAAGGGCAGATGTTTAATACTGTTTGCAATAATAATTAAAGAACCAATAGCCAAATTTGACATCCGCGGTTATCAAAAAGGATAACCCCTAAATCAGCGAAATAATAACCTTAGACGTTGGACCTTATCTCACCATATCATCTCTTCTAAGAAAGGATTTCAAACTAATTATGGTCTTAAACCGGTTTTACTTTATGTGAAAAAGACATTTGAAATTTTTTAATTATTTTTGTCATGAATCAATAATAATAAAAGCTTTAGAACTATGATAGATGAAGCGGAAAGTAGCTATGCATTCACTATTACATTTAAGGATTGGAGGAAGGGTGGGGGTGAGGAGTAGTGTTTAGCATCTTAACTTGTATTTAACAATGATTTCGTTTTAAGCTAGATTGGGGCGGGTGAAAAATCACAGACGATAAATTATCCATTATATAGTGTTTCTTGTTCCGAGAAGTTATGTTATGTATGAATAATAAATGCATAAAATGGTAAAACGGGGAGCTTTTCAAAACTAGTGATTTCTTAATCTCTTTAGATGAGAACTTTGCTACTTTTCAAGGTGATTAGTCTAAGGGGGTTGAATTTTTGGTTTTCTAAGTTTGTATTTTATGAACATTGCTGAGGGACACGGCAATATTTAGTTATGGGGGATTTTTGTATGTGCTTAAATACCCATACCATTACCTAATAAAACGACCCTAAATAACTAAACAGATGAAAAATAACAGGTGTAAATATTTTGTTTATGGTTATTGTGCTTTGCAGGTAACGGATAAATCACAAAAGGACAAAAATCAAGCAAAAAGGACAAAATACGAGCACGAGATTAAAGAGTACGAGAAATCAAAGCCGAAGGCGTATTTATATTTAATGGGTCAACTCGTACCCATTCATTGGCCCGGGTCAGCCCATTAATATGTGAAGTATTACAAACCTAAGCCTAATAATTAAAAACAAACATATCCAAGTCAAAATCCAATATCAATAAAAACAGTCCTAAACACCATATCCTGGCCCAAGTTTACTACCCAGCACAACACCCTTTGATAAACCTGGTCAACGATATTAGGACGGGTCAAAGTTACTGTAGCACCTTCTCTTTTCCCTCCTATATTTCACCCACAGTACAAACAACGAGCAGGGTAAATGCTTCTCAAGTACACGCTTATCCATCCTTCTAGAAGTTCTTCCTAATACCACTGACATCCTCATTAGCCACGTTGGCAATCCCACATCACCCCATTGGTCAATTAAACGTGGACACGATCTAACGGCTCAAATGTTGATGATTTGGAGGCGGTTATTTATTGAGGGCCAAGATTAGAGATTAGGGAGCGTCCTGAGGCTAGAAGGTTCCTCTCACCCCTATAAATAGAGGGCTTGATCACACAATTAGGGTATGTAGGATTTTAGCTTAAGCTTGTAGTATTTTTAGTGTTTATATTAGTCTCTAGGTTATTCTCATGTAATGTAACTTTCCCATAGTCATTGTAATCCTTTAATTTTCAATAAAAGTCGGTTTTTCATTTTAATATTCGTTTCAATTCTTGTTTTTCCTTAATGGCAATGTTTGTTTGAATTTGATCATAATCTCCTTATAAAGGCTCTTATAATCTCTTTAATACTACCATGTTTGCTATCACACAGTTAAGCCTTACAAAAGCTTAACTGAATATATTGATCATGTTCAACTCTTTACTCCAAAAATACCTCAGCTTAATATTTAGATGATAAGCCAAAAAGGGATGGGCTTATGGACAATACCATCTTGTTTTTAAACAAGCTCGAACTTGTAGATAAGCTTTTTAGAGCATTAATAGATCCTTGTTTGGCTGGGATCAAGGTACACTTAATTTTCACTCTTATTTTTATGCTTATTTACTATTTTGCTTATTAGAGTTGCTAATTGTCATTTCTTGCGAGGTTAGTGTTATTTGTCCTTTAAACTTTCCTTATGCTATATCTATTTCTCATATCTTAGCTTAAATCAGCTTTTTAAATTTTAAAGTGCAAATCCCTTACTTAAAGGGGGTGTTGGGCACACAAAACAAACGCAGCACTAACCTATTTAGTCCCTGCCTATTCCTCATTTGATCTCTATTTGTGTCTCTCAAATCATTTTCAACAAGCATAAATTTATCTATAAGTATAGTTTAAATTATTTTTAAGTCTAAAATTCAAGTTAAGATTTGTTGTAACCATGGTTTGAATCTGTGGAATTATTTGTCTTGTAATCTAGCTTATTTGGTTTAATTTTGATTAAGTGCTACTTGGTGTCAATTTCATTCATGCTTGTTTATTGAGGCGGTCCTTAATGCCAGTATATAACTAGTTTAAGTGTGCAATTGTCTTGTGTGTTTTTGAGTCAAAACTGTCTAAGTTTCATAGTCTTATTTCTATTGTCCAAAAGCCAGTTTTCATTAGTAAATTTAGGTAAGATAAAAATAGTTTTAAGGTCTGATATTGCTGAGTAAGAGCCTCTTTGTATAAACAAAGCTTGAATCGAGTTTTAACTTGTTGATTTTCACATTACTTCTTCTCTAGCTTATTTTTAGATGCAGTTTTAGCCTTTTAAGTCTTTTATGAAAACCTATAAAAGCCAAAAACATTATTTAAGTCCTGTCACTTTTAAGCCTTCATTTCTACTTATGTCGTCATAACTCACCAGAGAATTAGCTATTTGTGTTTCTTCTAGTTTAGGTCTAAATCGTTTTAGTTAATAGCTTATGTTAAGTGCTTATTAGTCCTAAAATTTTAGCTTAAAGTTAGTATAAAGTCCTTTAATAGTATTTTTAAGTCTGCTATCTTAACTGCCTTTTAGCTTAATGTGTTTGCTAATTTCTAGTCCCTATTGCTTTTTAGGTCTAGGGATTAAGCTGTCATAAGCTTGTTTTGCTTTTTAGCTTATTCTAAATGCTAATTAGTTCCTAGGGTAGCTAGAAAAGAAGTAGTGAAAAAGCCTTCTTAGCCTGAGTTAAGTGTAATATATGTCTTATTGCCTTTAAGTGCTTCCATCTCAACCACTCCCACCCCCCTCCCCCCCCCCACCCCCCCCCCCCCCCCCCCGCTTATTTCTTTGCTTAAAACCTTTCTTTTTGTGCTTATAATAGGGTTTAGCCTCAGGCTGTTTTAAGCTTATTTGCAATTTCCCTTTACTTATTAAATCCAAAAAGCCAAATATATTTAAAGAGTAAATTTTCCTTAGGGAATTTTCTTAATTGCTATTGTTGAGATATATTATATTATATAGTATATATTGTACGCGTATCAAAGTCCTTTTATTAAATTAGCTCATTTTCACTTATACTTTAGCTCATCAAAAATAAAAATAAAAAATTGTCAAAAAGGGTGGCCACAGGTTTCGAACCTGTGACCTCCCCCTTTTATAGAATATGTTTTAACACACACACTAATCACCATCTGCCCTGGGGTCTTTTTCAAACAAGTGTTGCATTATTAAATTGTTATAGGTTTTTAGTTTTAAAACCTTATTGAGCTTATTCGAATTTTAGCTGCTTATTGGCTTGAGCTTATTAAACCGTTTTTCTTTAGGAACATTAGCAGTACTGTTAAGCACTTTCAGTAATTTTTTGGAATTTTTATAAAATAGTTTAGTATTTTTAGTATTATTTTTAAATTAAAACTGTTTTTAATTCATAAGAAATAAAATAAAAATCAAAAAAATATAATTCTTTTTTTAAAATTATTTTCAGTCATTTAGGATTTATAAAAAAATAAAAAATAATTGTTAGGGTTAAATTTCAATAATTTAGGTAATTAGTCGCGTTTTAGAATTCCCGTTATCGTTTTTAGTTTAAATCTTTATTTGTTTTAATTGTTTGATTGCCTTTATTTGTTTTTTCAATTCAAATAGAATCAAAATTCAAAAATATTTGATATTCGAGCATCAAACAAAATACTTTTAAGGATTTCAAAGTCACCTCTTGTCAGGATACGACATCCGGGAGATAAAATATTGCTTGTCCTCAAGTAATTTTCTTATCAAACGGGATACTCTCTATACTATATATGTTATATATCTTATTATCATCAAATCAAATTTTTGGCGCCGCTGCCGGGGAAGAGGTGTATTATTTTCGTGAAGTATTTGAAGTTAGTGCCTTGAAGATCCTTCCCCGTGAAGTTATTGTTTATAATTTTTTATTTTCTTTTATAAAACCATAAAAATACAAAAATATTTTGTTTTCAAGTTATTTTATAAAATACCAAAAAAATTGAAAACATAAAAAAATAACCTTTGTGTCACTTGTAAAAACGGCTCACCTTTAGATTTGCAAACTATAAGAGAGGTTTAAGGAGGGTCGATCCAACGAACTTCGACCCGAAAGGAGAAGGTTTTTAAAACGCTTCGCGCTTACCTGCTCCTCCGCTTCTTTGTGTGTTTTTCTAGAGAGCTACCGTACACTTGTTCGATTATCGGTTACAAAAATATTTTTCGTTTTATTTTTCTTTTATTTTAGTGTCATGAGCACTAGCTCTACATCTTCAAATTCTCTTTTCTCCGCTTGAGACCTCCGAGAGTCTTATGCGGACGGACGAATTTAGGTGAACCGTATCTCTTTTCGACTTCGGAAGAAGTTTATGAGCATTCCTCCATAATATCATGGGACGCTCCTTTTTGCGGGGGCCCATCCTCTACCAATATTGTCCACTCCGGTGGTGAGCACCTACCGGAGCTCCCTGATCAATGGAGGAGTTGTGCCAACCGTCTATAGATGGACGGGGGGACAATTTGCCCGATATCAAATTCAAGCTAATGGATTTTGGACTTCGTATCACATGATATAACAACGTTCAAAATACTTGCCAAATTTAACGGTTACCGGGCGACGATGCAATAGGACATATTGATAAATTTTTGGAAATTATCTAAAACATATGTAACAATATGGGTCTCACGATGATGCCCTTCGTTGTCTCTTTTTCATATCTTCTGACGCCATTGCTATTGCATGGTTGATCGCATTCAAGAATTCAATACACTCTTTCGATGTAATGATGAGGAATTTTCTCTTCGAAATATTTTCCTACATTCCATGTAACTAAGTTAAGGAACGAGATCATCGGAAATTTGAACAAAAATCCGCCACGAATCATTATTCGAGGCATGGGAGCGTTATAAATTGTCCATTGATCGGTGTCCTAACCATAACATGATTTTAGTTACACAAATTGATACGTTTTATAATGGTTTGACATTAAGTCATCGGGTCACCATCAATGCTGCAGCGGGAGGAACTTTTATGCAAAAGACACCGGAAGAATGTTACAAATTGATCGAGAACATGACCGCTCACCACAACCATTGGGACACTTCAGCAACTCAAGGACGAGACGTTGAAAATATTCTCATTCACTACTACTACTGAGAGTCCGGAAGTTGTTCGACAATTAGAAATGATGAATAAGAATTTTGTAGAGATGATGAGACAAATACAAATGATCAAATCTGTTGATACAAAATGCGAGACTTGTGGTGGTCCCCATTCCTTTACCGAGTGCCCAGCCGTCGATGGCTACACTCAAGAGACCGTTTATGCTACTACGGGTAACCATAATTTAGGGGGTAATTCCTACCAACCGCAAGGTGGCCGTAATTTGCTTAGCTATCGCTCTAATAATTACCTCGGACCACCCGGTTTCAATCAACCGAATGTGCAAAATAATCAAAACCGATACAATCAAAATCAAGGGAATTTTCAAGCCCTGAATTATCAAGCTCCGAATAATCAAGAAAGAGGGCAAAACTTCAATCAAGGAAACAACAATTATCAAGCTCTAAATTTTCAAGCTCCGAATTATCAAGCTCAAATTGGACCTTCAAACAAGTTAACAAACTACATGAAGAGTAATGAAGCTACTTTGAGAGCAATGCAAACTCAAATGACTAACATGAAGACGGAATTGCGAAATGAGTTCAAATCTACGATTGATGCAAGAACCAATAAGATAAAAAATCAAAACAATCAAATAATGAACATATTAACTAATATGAAAAATCAAAATTCCTCGGGTTCGGGATCACTTCCTAGTAATACCGTTGTTAACCCGAGAGGAGATGTGAAAGCTATTACCACCCGAAGTGGTGTTGCTTATAATGGACCTACGATGCCACCTACTCCTCCTCTCCCGAAGGAAGTGGAACATGAAACCGAGGTGAAAAGGACAAGGTGCAAAATACAAGTTTAGGAAGTACCGCACACGTCCAACCTCCGGTTGTCCAAGACCCGATTCCAGATCCCGAAGTTGCTCCGAAGACTAATCCTAAACCATAAATACCTTATCCTTCGAGACTTAACGACCAAAAGCTCCATAAAAAAGCTAATAATCAAATGTTGAAGTTTCTTCAAATCTTTCAAAGATTACACTTCGATATTAGCTTCGCGGATGCCCTTCTTTATATGTCAAAGTTTGCTTCTACCTTTAAGAGTCTTCTAAGTAATAAAGAAAAATTATTCAAATTAGCAAGTACTCCGTTAAATGAGAATTGTTCGGCTATGCTCCTAAAAAAGTTACCCGAAAAACTTGGAGATCCCGGCAAATTTCTCATCCCGTGTGATTTTCCAGAGCTAGATGAATGCTTAGCCTTGGCCGATCTTGGCGCTAGCATTAATCTAATGCCTCTTTCCGTATGGCAGCATCTTTCGCTCTCGGAACTCACTTCGACCCACATGACACTCGAACTTGCAAACCGATCGACCGTTACTCCAGCCGGTGTTGCCGAAGATGTTTTTGTAAAAGTAGAAAAATTTTATTTTCTGGCCGACTTCATTGTTGTTGATTACGAGGTCGATCCTCGGGTTCCTCTCATCCTCGGGAGACCTTTTTTAAGGACGACTCGAGCTTTAATCGATGTTCACGGTGAAGAAATGACTCTTCGAGTCAATGATGAAGCCATTACATTTAAAGTAAGGCACACTTCGAGATACTCCCGCAATTATTATGATGAAACGGTTCATCAAGTCAATGTCATAGACGTCACTTGTGAAGAGTATGTGATGTCCATCGTTTTTCAACGCATCAAATAAACCCTCAGATATAATATATATTTATAAAAATACATATACGTAAGCAAAGTATCATACAAATTATTCTTAGGAAAGAATAATAAGTAATCAACACGGGTAAAGCCTTGTCTTCAAGCGATTCAAATCCACAGGAATTGATGATGCTGACTTGATACGTAGGGAAACATTCGTCTACTTGATAAGTATTAAACATGATCCATCTCACCTCTCCCACCGAAAGAATCTTATTTTGAGGAACTTAAAAACGATAAAATAGTCCTATTGATATCCTCCGAGCTTTAGCTCAAGGATTTACCTCTCATATTAAGAAATATGCATTTTTAGAAGGAACCGATAAATTACCCGTCATAACTTCTAAAGAATTAAAAGATGAAGAAAAAGCCTCCCTTTTAAAGGTTCTTAAGTCACACAAACGGGCCATCGCATGGAAAATTTCTGACATTAAGGGCATCGACCCTCGTTTTTGTACTCACAAGATTTTAATGGAAGATGATTTCAAATCGGCGGTTCAACATCAAAGAAGGGTGAATCCAAAAATTCATAAGGTTATCAAAAAGGAAGTTATCAATCTCCTTGATGTCGGATTGATTTACCATATCTTTGATAGTCCATGGGTGAGCCCCGTTCATTGTGTGCCTAAAAAGGGTGGCATGACCGTAGTTGAAAACGCAGATAATGAGTTAATTCCTACTAGGTTAGTTACGGGATGGCGCGTTTGTATTGATTATCGTAAGCTTAATGATGTTACTTGTAAAGATCATTTCTCGTTGCCTTTTGTGGACCAAATGCTTGAATGTTTAGCAGGGAACGAATATTATTGCTTTTTAGATGGATTTTCCGGATATTTTCAAATTCCTATTGACCCGCAAGACCAAGAGAAGACCACTTTCACTTGCCCTTATGGGATGTTTGCCTACCGACGTATGCCTTTTGGATTATGTAATGCTCCGGGCACGTTCCAAAGGTGCATGATGGCCATTTTCACTACAGATTCGAGGAAACAATGGAGGTCCTTTATGGCCGCTTTTCTGGACTTGCGGGGGATATTTCTCATTGCCTCTCCTATTTAGACAAAAAGCTGAAACGGTGCGAAGGATAACAGCTTAGTTCCTAAATTATGAGAAGTGTCCATTCATGTTAAAGAGGGCATTGTCCTGGCCAAAGATTTCTAAATCGGGATTCAGGTCGACAGAGCTAAAGTTAATGTTATAGCTAAACTCCTCATCTACTTTCCGTCACAAGCCCGTTCGAAGTTTTTTAGGTCACGTCTGGTTCTATCGTCGATTTATCCAAGATTTTTCTAAAATCGCCCGGCCGATGACCCATCTTCTAGAAAAAGAAACCCCGTTTATTTTCTCAAAAGAATGTATTGAAGCGTTTAATATACTTAAGAAAAAGTTAACCGAAGCCCCGATTTTAGTTGCCCCCGATTGGGACCTACCATTTGAAATTATGTGCGACGCTAGTGATTATGCGGTAGGTGCAGTCTTGGGGCAACGAAAAACCAAACATTTTCAGCCTATTCACTATGCAGTAAGACCATGACGAATGCTCAAGCACATTACACTACTATGGAAAAAGAGTTATTAGCCGTGGTGTATGCTTTTGAGAAATTCCGGCCTTACTTAGTCTTGTCGACCATAGTGTATATGGACCACTCGGCTCTAAAGTATCTTCTTGCTAAGCAAGATGCTAAGCCGAGATTGCTCCGATGGATTCTCCTACTCTAAAATTTGATTCATATGTCAAGATAAAAAAGAAGCGGAGAATCTCGCGGCCCAACACACCTCCCCCACTTATCTAGATTAGAAAATCCTCATCAAGGTGATCTCAAGAAAAAGGAAATTAATGAAACATTTCCTCTCGAGACCCTCAGAATGATAACATTTCATGGTGATTCTAGTACCCCATGGTTTGCCGACATTGCAAATTACCATGCAGGAATTTTTGTAGTGAAAGGGATGTTGTCCCAACAAAAGAAAAAATTCTTTAAGAATGTAAAGCATTATTTTTGGGACGATCGCTACTTATTTAAAGATATTGTGCGGATCAAGTGATTAGACGATGTTGGTTTTCACGTCCCAAGAATATGTTGATATCCTCAGGGCTTGCCATAATGGACCCACCAGGGGACATCATGGTGCGAACTACACCGCTAAGAAAGTCTTGATTCCGGTTTCATGATGGGTTGACAATTTATTCGTCGAATGCGCACAGACATGGTGAAGTCAAGAGCCATGACCAAAGTCAAGGGGCATAATCACCAAAAAGAATGAAAGTACTCAAAATGCAATTTAATTAAGCGAGATTTTTGACGAGAGTGGCATTCGACTTTTATGGTACCATATCCCCTCATCTCGAGGAAACCGAAATACATTCTTTTGGCCGTTGACTAGTTTTTTTTTCTTGTCCAAATGGGTTGAAGCAAACCGCTCCCCACTAATGAGCTCGAGTCGTTGTTAAATATCTTAAAATCTCTTGTATGCAGATTTGGAACTCCTCGTGCTATAATTAGTGATCGCGGTACTTACTTTTGCAATGACCAATTCGCAAAAGTCATGCTTAAGTATGGAGTTACTCACCGTCTTTCTACCGCGTATCATCCACAAATAAGTGGACAAGTGGAGGTTTCAAATCGTGGATTGAAACATATTTTAGAAAGAACCGTAGGCGAAAATTAAGCTTCATGGTCCGATAAGTTAGATGATGCCTTTATGTGGCCTTCCGTACCGTATCAAGCACCCATCGGTGCACTACTTAAAGCTTGGTACGAAAAGGCTTGCATCTTCCTGATTCAAAACTTGAACACAAGGCTTAATGGGCCCACCCTATTAAAAAAAGCGATTGTAATTTTTACCTTAAGACCGCGGGTGATCACCGGAAAGTTCAAATGAACGAATTAAATGAACTTCGGGATCAAACCTATGAGAATTCTTTAATTTACAAAGAAAAAACAAAGAAGATTCATGACTCCAAGATTAAAAACCGCGTCTTTAACGTTGGCGATCAAGTTCTTCTCTTCAATTCTCGATTAAAGATTTTCTCAAGCAAACTCAAAACCCATTGGACCGGACCATTTACCGTTGCTCAAGTTTTCCCTTATGGAACGTCGAGTTATCTCAAACCGACGGACCAAACTTCAAGGTGAACGGTCATAGACTTAAACATTATTTTGGAGGGGACGTACCACCTGTGGTTGTCCCGGATCTCCAAACTTTCCCCATAAACCACTAAATTCGGGGTCGAGTCAGGCACGTAACTCGGTTAACAAAAATAAGCGCTTCGTGGGTGGCAACCCATGCGTATCCCTAGTAGTAGTATATTTATGAATAAGTGTGACGTAAAGAGGCTCGCCTCTTCCTTTCTCGTGTTTTGTGGTTTGTGTTTTATGTCCAGGATTGCCCGGATTATGAAGACTCGTGCTCGTGGTTTTGTCCATCATCACTCGATCTTCAATCCTTAGCATGCTTATATATGGGAATCCGATATCCTAGATCTTATTGATTAACGTTTATCTATTAGCTTAATTAATAAACGGCTTTAGATTTACGTAGAGACCCTTTTAAACATTGAGGACAATGTTTAGTTCTATTGTGGGGGGATCTTTCGATTTGATCTTACTTGCATATTGTCTTGTCTTCACATAACCCCGTTTTGCCACTAAAAATACCAAAAATATGTGATTTTATGCCAAAATTATTATTTTTTTCAAAAATAGAATAAGTGTTTTGACATGTAGTTTTGTCTTTTTGAGAATAAATTTTGACTTGATCGAGCATGTTGCGCTCTAGCTTGCCCCTTAACATATATAATTTTAAGCTTTTGCTATCTTTTTATACAAGAATCTTTAACAATGCAATTCATCTTGAAAAGCCAAGAATTGCAAGTTTCCCATAATAACATAAATATGCTAAGCTTGTTTTTATTAGACTAAGCATTCGCGGATCTTTTTATTAAAGATTTTAAATTTGCGAAGAATAAAAAATGATAATAAGTTAGATGCTAAACATGGAGTAGTTAGATTTCTTTAGAGCTCATAGAGGTTAATTGTGACTTTTTGCTCCCATCAGCTTAATAAACATTATATAATTGTTGAATAAATAAAGTTTCTTTAGTTTTTGAGATTCTTAGTTTAGATCCCTTCGTAGAGATTCCTTCTGGTGAAAGTAAGGTACACATCGAGGTTTTGTCAGTGTTGTGGGGAAATAGGCTACCGATTCTTGACGGCTCGCTACTGTTGTCTAGGTAGTTAAAAGACCACAGGACTTGAAATTTGGCTATAATAATAGTAATAATATAATAAACCGAAGTCGAAATAAGACTTCTCGATCATGGTCGGCTTGCATCCTGATGTGACGGACGTTTAAAGGGTGGAGGTAATAATAATAATAATAACTGTGGGCTGATAAATGTTTACTGTCTCTGGTCGGTTCACTGCCGATATGGAAGTCTTTAAAAGAAGGCCCATAGTAAGATTAATAAATCTGAGACTGATAAAAGTTTGCTGCATCTGGTCGGTTCGCTGCCTATGTTGTGGCCTTCAAAAAGGTCAAGGATCTCCTGGTCGAAATAAGACTCCTGGATCATGGTCGGCTCGCGTACCGATGTGGCATTTTTTAAAGGACCGGAGGTTTAATAATGTTGCAATAATAATAAAGCCAAATTTCGACTCCGGGGTTATCTAAATAAAGCCTCCATCTCTGGACTCGTAGTTGAGTTATTTCGGATGAAATAAAAATGATAACCCCTAAATCATGCGAAATTAGAACCTTAATGTGGACCTTATTCTCACCATATCGTCTCTTTAGGAAAGGATTTTAAACTAATTATGGTCTAAACCGGGTTTACTTTATAAGGACTTAATTTATTTGTCACCAATATAAAGAATAAAATCCTTAGAGGACCTAGGAATAAGGGAGCGAAAGGTAGCTATACATACACAATTAGCATTTATGAGTAGTGTTAGCATCTTAACTTGTATTTAACAATGATTTCATTTTTAAGCTTGGTTTTGTGCGGGTGAAAAATCAAGGACGATGAATTTAACCTTTTAGTGTTTCTTGTTCCGTGATCCTTAAAGTTATGATATATATAAAAATGACGATGATAATAATAAATGTATGCATATATAAAAAATGGTAAAATGGGGGCTTTTCAAAACTAGTAATTTCTTAATTTCCTTAGATGAACACTTAGCTACTTTTCGAAGTAATTAGTCAAAAGGGGTTGAAATTTTTAGGATTTCAAAAGTATGTATTTATGACATTGTGTGAGGACACGGCAATAGCTTAGTATGGGGAATTTTTGATATGTGTTTATTCACATATCATTTTTCTTTACTAAAATGAGCTTAAATGACCAAAAATACATGAAAAATACATTGTATTTGTTTATATTGTGAATAATGTCTTGTAGGTAACGGATATATCAAAAAAGACAAAAACGAAGCTAAAATGGACAAATCCGGGCACGAGATTGGAAGAGTGCAAGAAATTAAAGCCAAAGGCGTAATCATATTTAATGGGTCAACCCGTACCCGTTTTATGGGCCGGGTCAACTCATTAATATGTGAAATACACTAAGCCCTTTTATAAAATGAAATCCAAAATTCCAAATCCATTTAAATCCAGTCCAAATTCCACACCTTGGCCCATTTGATAAATAAAAAGCCCAAATCTTATAACCCGAGCCCAAGTCAATGATATAAACCAGGTCAATGTTACTGTTCTTCTCTCCCATTTCCCTCCCATTCACCCACAACAATAACGCAGGGTAAAACTCATTCACCCACACGCTTGACCCCTTCTAGAAGATTACCTGACACGACTGACACACCCTTTGCTACGTTGGCAATCCTGATTGACCTCATTGGCTATTGATGCGTGGAAGAGATCTAATGGTTCAAAAGGATGGATTGATGATTGGATATGAATCAAGGGCTAGGATTTGATGATTGGGACGCTCCTTTTGCTTCTGGATCATTCCTCTTCGTGCTATAAATAGAGGCTTTCACACACAGAGATGTATCTAGCTTTTAGTAGTGTTAGTGTAGCTTTTTAATAGCTTATTAGTGTAATTTCTAGCTTATTGCATTTTTCTTATTGTAATCTTGTTTTAAACAGCTTGTAATCTCTTTTGATATTAATAAAATTCCAAGTTTCATTTAAATTGTTCTTTAAATTATGTTTTACTCTTAAGCAATCATGGTTTAAATTTGTTTAGATAAAAGCTAATAAGGTCATTAAGCTCTTTATAACTCTTAAGCTAGTTCTTATTCAGTTTAGCTTTCTAAAAGCCAAACTGAATAAGCTATTCACCATAAATCCACTCAAAAAAGGTCACAATAAGCTTTTGGATGTTAAGCCAGAAATGGATGGGCTTATGGACTTTACCAGCTTGTTTCTAACAAGCTGGAGCTTGTAGATAAGCTCTAATGAGCAAATTGATCCTTATTAAGCTGGGATCAAGGTATACTTAATTTTCCTCCTTTTAAGCTTAAGTTATGTTCAGCTTAATCTCTGCTTATTATGTGCCTATTCATTGCTTATCTATGCTTAATCTGTCTTAATTTAGCTTAATTTGTTTAGTTATAGCTTAGTTATAGTTTAATTTTAGTCTTATATGAAACTGTCCAATTTTTAGTTAAAATAGCTTATTAGTATAGCTTATTGTTAAATACTTATTCTCTTTAGATTTTTGCTTATTTGTCTTTAATAAACTTAGTCCTTAATCTGTTTTTGCTTTTTGGATATAAACTAGGTCTGTTTTTTGGTTTAAAATGGAGTTTCAAAATTTAAAGGGGTGTTTGGCATAAACAGTCTTAACATAAGTTAAGACTGCTAAGGTTTATTTTAGGGAATACAGTAAAGATTTTCCATAAGCTTTTGATTGAGTCTATGGGCAAGTTTTAATTGAGTTTAAATAATTTTGGTTAAGATTAGTAGTTTTAAAATTTTCATTATTTCCAAATCAGACAGATCAAATAGGTTTTCAAGCTGCTTAGTTGTAGTGTGTCTAAATAGTCCATTTAATGTTTAGTTTTTGTATTCAAAATGGTTTCTAAAAGCATAAAAGTCAATCTGTTTTTAGTCATTAGCTCTTGAGATCCTCTCTTATAGATTTTAGCTTAAAACAGATTAGTTTTTAATGTTTGTTCTTAAGAGTCAGTTTATGTAGGTTAATTGTGATCAAAATTAAGTCCAAATCTAGGTTAAATTTTGTTAAGATTAGCTTATTATGATAAGAACTTAATCTGTTTTAAGTTTTTAATGTGTCTAAAGAATTTTAGAGTCTTAAAAGTTAGTAGCAAATAGCCATTTAGTTCAAAAAGTTAATTTCAAATGTCATGTATGCAGTCACTTTTAAATAGATTTTCTAGTTTATTTATGGGTCTTAATTGCTAAATTCTAGTTTGTGCTTGCTTATTGAGTCATAGTCTAAATCTGTTTTAGGTTTGAGTCTTTAAATTTTGCTTATTAAGTCTTATTTTCAAGCTATAGTATGAGCCATTTTCTTAAAAAAAGCCAAAAAGAACAAGTAGGGTAACTGTTATTTTAAGCTGTCATTTCTAGCTTATGTCTTTAGCTAAAGTGTTAATTTTTAGTTTATTTATCTTATTTAGGTCTCAAACTTGATCATTTTACTTTTTTAGCTTATGAATTAATGCTTATTAGTCTTATAGCTTAGCTTTTATGTAGTGGATTTAGTCCCCTTTAATTCTGTTCATTTTACCTACTGTTCCAAGTTTATTTTAAGAACTTTTTAGCTTATTCATTTGCTTATTTATATTTATTTTAGCTTATAGTTTTTAGGTTTGATATCTGTTTTAAGCTTATTCAATTTACTTTTGCTTATTATGTCCAAAAAGCTAAACAAGTTTTAGCTATATAGTCAAGTGAGCTCTTAAGCATTCTGTCAATTTTATATAGCTTTTTCCTGGCTTATTCATAAGTTTTAGAAAAAGTCCTTTTATTAAAGTTGCTTAGTTTTGCTTAGTTTTTAGCTTTTTTAAAAGGAAAATAAAAAAAATGTTTTCAAAAAGGAAGTCACAGGGTTCGAACCTGTGACCTCCCCTTTAACACACCAACACCTCAACCAACACGCCCTGGGGTCTTTTTCATAAGACCCTTGCACTAGTTAATTCATATACACAGTTTTAGTTTTGAGCTTATTGAGCTTTTTGAATTTTCACAGCTTATTGGAATAAGCTGTGAATTCCATTTTTCTTTCTAAACCTTTATTATTAGTTTAAGAACTTTTTTGATTTTTTTTTATAATTTTCAGTTTTCGTTTAATATTTTTAATTGAGTTTTTAGTTTAAAAAGCTTTAAAATTAGTTTTAAAAATAATAAAAATACAAAAAATATATTTTCTGCTTCCAAAAATTAGTTGTATCATTTTAGTTTAAGAAATTTGCATTTTGAGATTTTAGAATTTTATTTTGTCTTGGATTTGTTAATTTAAGTTTGTATTTAATATTGATTTAAATAATTTTTTTATTGTGCGTTAGAATTTAGTTGTGCCTTTAATTCTAGTTTAGCGTGCCTTTTATGTGTTTTCCCTTTGCGTTTTGAGATTTAGAACCCAAAATCCAAAATATTGAATATTCAAGCACGCGATCACAAACTGAAACAAGGTTTTCAATTCACACTTCGTCGAGATACGACATCCGGGAGATAAAATATTGTCTGTCCTCAAGCAATTTTTATCAAACGGGATACTCACTATACTATTACTTATTTGGTATTTTAGGTTATATATTTTATTATATATAGACTATTATATTCGAATCAAAAAGCAAAGAAGAAACAATCTATGATTTGTAAGGTTGACTTTGAGAAGGCGTTTGATTCTGTTCGTTGGGATTTTTTGGATGACATCTTAAAGAATTTTGGCTTTTGGCTTCGTTGGCGTGATTGGATTCAAAGTTGTTTAAAGTCTTCAAGAGGTTCGATTCTTGTCAATGGAAGCCCAACTTTGAGTTTCATTTATCCAAAGGCCTAAACAGGGTGAACCTGATCTTGTTTAATTGCTTGGTTTGGAACTAGTGAAAAATCGGGGACGATGAATTTATCCGTAAGGACATCCGTAGATTCTTCTATGGTCGTTTCTCATTTTATGATCCCAATGTTGATGTAATAAAGGAAGTCAAGCAGGTAGTCGAGAAAAGAAAAAGAAAAATCCAAAAATATTAGGGATAGTTAGTGTACAAATAAAAAATGGTGAAAACGGGACTTATCGAAGCTTTTGATTCTTTAGTTTCCCTTGGCAAACGCTTTGCTACTTTTCAAAGTTATTAGTCGAGGGAGATTGAGATTCTTAGTTTTCGTAAATGCTTACTTCATAGCATTGCGTGAGGACACGGCAATACCTTAGTATGGGGGATTTTGGTATGTGCTTAATTACACATACCTTTTACCTTTAAAAACGAGCTAAAATAACCAAAAACGGACTTAAAATGCCAAATATATGCTTGTTTTGCTAATTGTGTTGTGCAGGAACGGATAACTAAGAAAAGGACGAAAAACAAAGCCAAAACGACAAAACCGGACTCGGAATGGAAAAGACTGTGAAAGACAAAGCCAAATCGAAGCCGAAAAGTCAATCAAGTCAAAAAGTCAACAGAAAAGTCAATTGGTCAAAGACAAAGTCAACCCAAGTCAACCCCGAGGCCAAAGTAAAAAAATATAAGTTTAGGGACTAAAATTGCCAAACCCCTAAACTTATATGTGAAGAAGAAAAGAGGAAAAGAAAAGAGAAGGGCCAATTTGCCAATTGAGCAAAGTAACAAGTGGGGGGGCAAAACTGCCAAGTCCCCATACTTGTACCACCCAAGGACGTGGGGTGCAAAGAGTTATATAACTCTTGGGGACTTGTTTTGCCAAGTCCCCAAAGTTATTTAACCACAAGGACCATGGGTGCAATGTTACCTATATCCCTCAAGGACCATTTGTGCTAAATCCCCAAACTCATCCCTGTCACTTACCTTTTATAACAACCCTTTTTCCCGCCATTTTTAAAACACAAAAACCCAGGACAAAATCACGAGTTAACTTCACCCCTATTACCCTGTAACCTCAATTTCCCCATGGTTAATCATCTCCCCCCTCCTCCACTAAGTTCCCAGCTGTAAGATTGCCAAGTTGGCAATCTCACAACTCCCTAAGCCCATGTCGACGACCAAGATTGATTTTTAAAGGATTGAAGGGCCAAGATTAGAGGCTGTGAACCACTCACAAAACAAACACACCTGTGTTTGTCAAGAAAGCACAAGAAAAGAAGACACAGGACCTAGTTTTTCCTATAAAAAGCTTTGTAAAGCCAATTTGGCAAGTAGTTAGTTTTAAGTAGTTTTCAGTGTAGTTTTTAAAATAGTTTAAGTATTTTTTTAGCTAATTTCTTTTATGTACTTGTAATTCTCAGTTTTAATGCAAATTCAAGCTCTTTTTACCTAATAAGCTCTCAATAAGCTCATTAGAGCTTATTCTTGTTAATAAGCTCAAATTCAGTTTAAAACTTGTTAAAAGCTCTTAAATACTGTTTTCAGTTGAATTTAGTTCATAAATGTTCAATTGAGTTTGATTTTGGAAGCTTATGAAGAAATAAGCTAATATTAGCTTATTGAGCTTTTAGCTCAGGGAATAGAGGCAAGGTGCCATTAGGTTTCAAGTTTTTAAGCCACTCACTCAGATAGAGTGGCTTGGTTCTGAGACAACACAATTTCAGGTTTTACTTTCTCAATTTCAATTTAGCATTTATAGCTTATTACAAATTGCTTTTTCTTATGAATTCTAATGTCTATTCCTGTTTCATTTAGCTTAGTTAGGTTATAAATGTGTTAGTTTTAAGCTGTCTTAGTTAAAATCTCATCTAGATTTCATTCCTTCAATTCTGTCATAGTAGTAGTTTAAGCTAGTAGAGTAAGTAGCTTTTATTCACTAATAAGCTGTAGGTCTTAAAGTTCAAATAGCTTAACTAGGTCATTTTGAGTACAAGTGGATAAAAAGTTTTTAAAGTTTTAGAGTTTAATTAGATTTTAATGTCCCTTTAGTTTGACAGCTTAAAGTAAAGGGGTGTTTGGCATAAGCTTAAAAACGGGTCAAAATGATATTGTCCATGGGTTGAGGTAGTTTAGTGATTTTTAGCTTAATCTTTTAAGCTCTTTTAAGCTGTTTC
>BQNB010048980.1:1484-39044 GCA_026074375.1 Tanacetum coccineum | reverse complement strand
AGGTGCAGGTTTAGGTTTCTTGGTTGCTGCTTTAGGTGCTAAGGGCTTAGATTGCTTGGATGCTTTGGGTTTGGTAGCCTTAACAGGTTTAGGAGCAGGAGAGTCATGATCACTAACTTCTTCACCAGCAAGATATCTTTGATGCTTAGCTACTTTCTCCAGATAAGCATTATAGTATTGTTCACCTCGAATGTCATCAGTGATAAGATCATTCAGAATAGGCATCCCAAAGACTTCCCGTTTGGTTCCCTTAGTACTAAACTTGAGATATCCAAGAACAGGCTCTTCATTAGGCAAATGAAGTGGAGAACCTGGTCTAGGGTAGAACTTGTGCTTGCTTTGTAAGTAATAGACGATCAGCTTGGTGAACCTAACACTCAGGATCACAATAAGGGTGGCTTTCTTCTTTCCCTGAGTATGATGTGCTAAATTCTTTTTGTCTTTAATGAAAGTATGGATGGATTGGGTGAATTCTTCCCACATCCTCTCTGCATAATTGATATGGGCTCGATTGATGATGCCCCAAAGAATCTGCAACACTGGAGCCCTTGGTCTTTCAAACCCTGAAGTCTTTCTCGTAAGACACAAGTTGATGACTGTTGTGAGTGCTCTCCATGGTTGAAACATGTCATTAGTCACGACATCTGAGAAGGTTCTGACAACTCTCGGATAACCCAGATCGATGACAAACTTAATAAGAGCATCAGGAGTTGGTGGGGAAAAAAATGCATTGTTGGTGTCGACTAAAGTGATTTGAAGTGCGTCTTTGAGTGTGTCTTTTGTGAGATCGAACCATTGCTCATCTAGTTGACAGTTGTAACTCCCGGTTTTATTGTCATATTGAACAGTGTCCCAAAACTGCTGAATATAGATTGATGGAATTGTCAAGGAAGCAGTGAAAGCTCTGAAGAAGTTGGTGTGCTTCAGAATATCCACCGCAATCTTGTAGATTGGATTACTTTGCGACCTTTCAACATCCAAATAGCAGTTGCTTTTTCCTATAGGCACCCATCTGATGCGAGGCAGGATTTGATCATCAGTACGAGTGGGTGGTGCCATAGCAGGTGCTTGTTCAGCAGGAGCATTAACATTAACATCAGCCATTGTATCTGCACAATCACATCCACAGAAAGGCATACATACAGAAAGGAGATGTTAGATGTGAGCAGATGCTCAGAAGTTGATCAATTATGGACTAAATCCAGGAAAGGACACTTAGATCATATTAAAGTGGTGGTCAATAGATTTGGTCAACTCTTGAGTCAACAGAAGTTAACTCGTGGAAGAGAAGACAAAGTGCAATGACCAAACCACAATGACCAAATCGCAATTGTCAAGCAATACTAGATAAAACGCAGGGGTTAAAGCACATTAGGCAAAATGCAATGGGACAAAACGCAGACACCAAAACCCAAGACACAAGACGCAGTAGGTCAGCCAAGAAAACGCAGCCCATCAAAACGCAATGAATATTTTATTAAAAAATAACCAAAACGCAGTGTATTCAAAACGCAAAAGACAAGTCGCAACAAGCAAAATGCAATCAATATTATATTCAAAAAGACAAAACGTAATCATTTGAATTTTTTTCTAAATGAGGGTTTTATTATTTAAATAATTTAATGGTCTTCATAGCAAAACGCAATGACTTGTGTTTTGACCTGTTAAACATTTAATATTCAAATCGCAACTCATATTCACATAGCAAAACGCAACCATCACTAACTAGGAAAAATGCAGACAAGAACATTCAACAAAACGAAACCAAGAACATCTATCAAAACTCAATCAAGAACACTCAAAGACGCAGATTCCAACTTGCAACTTAAGGCATCTACGGGTTAACAAGATCTTTATATACGTTCTTTTATACTTACTAACTATAATAACAACAACAAATGGCCATTTCAAACATCATATGACTATGTTTTTTTGACTCAAAAAAATCAACCATTATGCGTAAATCACAAGGACCCTAAGAAAGCACTTGGGGAAACAATTAATACATCAACGAGGCATCATGTATGCAAACTAATGCTGACCCAGCAATCAAAACTTAATAAGAAACACTAACCAAGATTTTGATGATGATTAAGCATGAACACCCTAAAGACAACGCAATTTAATGAATTTCAGGCCAAGATATTCAAGAAAATGCATATATAGATGATAGAGAACATAAAGCAAGCATTACCTAAACACGAGTTTACACAAATGGTCACAAATCAGACAAATCGCAAGGTGTTGAGTTTTGTGTTGAGAGAGAAAAAGACAAAGAGTTTGACTAGATTTTTGAAGTTTTGACCTAGTCAAAACGCAAGTGGCTTTATGTACCTAGGTCTAACTTTCAGTATATGGCAGATTTGCCCCCTCACTTACTTCTTTCTTTTCATTTAGGCTATAAGATATACTAAGGGTTTAATTAAAGAGCATAAATGGTACATTTGGTCCTTAAGATTTTAAAATCTAGGAATCAGCTAGGATTTTGCACATAAGTCCCTATAATTGCACATAGATGACAACTTTGGCCTTTTAAGTTAACACACGTTTAACTCCCCCTCAAAATGTAACCCCGTTAGATACCAAACCTTTCTTAATAATTTATACGAACTATCAAAATGCCGGTTAGATGTCATAAATTTTGAAAAAATACTCTCCCCCTCAATCAATGACCTGTTTTCTATTAAAAGAGCTGTAGTCGTTGATTGAGTATCAAATTTATGAAAACACAAGTCCGATTGATTTTCCAACAACAGTAAACCACCATGTGAAATCCAAATAATTTTCTGAAGAATTATAGACGGAAAATTATATGGATAGATAGAAGACTTCTCTTCTGTATCAGGAAATAATGCACTAAAGCGTACATTAGATCGAGGGTGAATGGATGTGAAGTAATCCATGCCCGGGAGAACTTAATCACCCGTTGTTAGGAACAGCCGTCTTTTTGGCGACATGCTTTCCCCAATTTGAAAAACGGGTTGCAGTCTGAAGTAACTGCAAGCTATTAAGACAGGTTTTGAAAATTTTGAACTTCCGTTCGAGCTTCATTTAAAGACCCGTGTCATTATTGAATGACATTTCTAGGACCGTAAATGTTATCGATAAACAGAAGACATGGCTTGAAAAACTATTTTTGGTATTTTCTATTTTCTAATTTTTTTATGGTTTTTGTAGGTTTTATATTTTGTATTTTCTTTTTAAGTTTTGATATATATATATATATATTTACATAGGATATAGGAGGACCATCCTTTACCCCTCTTCTCCTTCCTGAAGACGTTTAAGAGTTTCCAGAGACATACTCTTCATACCAAGTCGCGGGAGTAGGAATTCAAACCGCTCTCTTGGGAATGCTTTGGTGAATATATCTGCGAGCTGATAATCTGTCGTCACGAAGTACAATTCAACCACGCCTTTCTCAACTTGCTCTCGAATAAAATGGTGTCGAATATCAATGTACTTGGACCGGGAGTGCTGGACATTATTGCAGTAGAGCGCAATGGCACTGCGATTGTCACAATACAAGGGAATCTTATTGAAGACAAAGCCGTAGTTTATAAGCTGTGATCTCATCCAAAGTATCTGAGAACAACATCCAGACATGGCAATGTATTCAGCCTATGTTGTTAAGATCGCAGTACTCTTCTGTTTCTTTGAGGACCAGCTGACTAGTTTATCTCCAAGGAACTGAGCACTTCCTAACGTACTTCTTCATGTGTCTTGACAACCTGCATGGTCCGCATCTGCATAGGCCGTTAGTGCCATAGCAGTGTCTTTCGGATACCAAAGACCCCAATTAATGGTTCCTCTGAGATACCAAAAGACCCGCTTAAGTGCTTCAAGGTGCTTTTTGGTAGGCGAAGCCTGATACCTAGCACACATGCATACAACGAATACAAGGTCGGGTCTGCTGGCAGTGAGATACATTAGGGAGCCGACCATACTACAAAATCAAGTCTGGTCAACTGGAATCCCTAAGGGGTTCTCATCTATTTTGAGTCGATCCACCATGGGTGTATCAACAGGGTCACACGAATCCATCCTAAATTTCTTTAATATTTTAAGAGCAAATTTTGATTGATTAATGAAAATGCCTTCGGGATTTTGAGAAACTTGTAAGCCTAAGAAAAAAGACATTTGCCCTATCATTGACATTTGAAATTTAAAACTCATCTCATAGGAAAATATTTCACATGCTTTAGGGTCGGTCGAGGCAAAAATGATATCATCTACATATATTTGAACAAGAAGAATATGTTTGCCTATTTTCCGAGTGAATAGTGTCGGATCAACTGCACCCTTGGAAAATTTATTGTCCAGAAGAAATCATGACAAGGTATCATACCAGGCCCGAGAGGCTTGCTTTAAACCGTACAAAGCTTTCTTCAGACGATAAACATGTGTCGGATGGTCAGGATCAACGAAACCCTCTGGTTGACTAACATAGACTTCTTCCTTCAATTCGCCATTCAGAAATGTTGTCTTTATATCCATTCGATAGATGGTCGTGTTTTTACGGGCGGCATTGGTGATGAAGATACGAATAGCCTCGATACGTGCAACCGGTACAAATGATTCCTCAAAATCAATGCCCTCTTCTTGTCGATATCCCTTGGCCACTAACCTAGCCTTGTTCTTCAGAACATCATCGTACTCATCAAGTTTAACTTTGTAAATCCACTTGAGAGCAATAATCATGACACAGTCTGGTTGAGGTACTAATTCCCATACTTGAAGTTGATTAAATCCGTAAATCTCATCTTGCATAGCTTGAAACCAACAATCTTCAGTAATTGCAGATTTGAAGTTCTTTGGTTCGACTTTTACAGTACAGAGTTATACAAGCACCATAAGGCATCGGTTTCCAGATGTTTTCTAGTGGATACCGGCCGAGAGAGATTGCCAATAATATTATCCAGCTGGTGATCCTTGCTTTATTTCCCGAGATGATTAAGTGTTTGAGAAACATAAGGAGATTCTGCTAAACTAAGATCCTAGATGATGATGCTTCAAAACTAGGTTCCAGAGCAAATACATTTATGAAGGGATGATTGTCAACAGGAGCAAAGGGATTGTCTTCCATGAGAGCAGAATCAGCTACAACGCCTTGATGTAAACTTGGATATTGTAATGCCGAAGATGATGGTGAATGACTTAGAGAAGGTGCATCTTGATCAATGGAAGTAGATGAAGGTGTACCGGCTGAATTGACTAGTACTGAAACTGCTGGAGCAGGAGAGACTGGTCTTTCAACACGAGGAGGTTCCAAGTATTGGACATTGGTTGGAATAAGATCTACAGTTCTTTATTTGTGGGGGGTACATAAGGAGCTGCAGGAACCGGATTTGGTACGAGCCCTAAACTTATTTGTCTAGGCATTAGAAAAGTAGAAGCGGGTCCTGTACTGAGTTGCACAGGAGCCATTTACTCAGTCAGCTCATCGAATTGAACGTGAATAGTGTCCATAATTCGTCGGGTTCTCTTGTTATAGATTCGATAACCTTTCTTGCTTGGTGCATAGCCCACGAAAATTCCAATATCAGCCGTTGGTTGCAATTTTTCAAGATCTTCGCTGTCATTTATAGGGTAACAAAGAGCACCAAAAACACGAAAAAAGGTATGATCATGTTTCTTATCATGCACCAGTTCATATGGGGTTTTATCGTGACGGGTGTGAATGAGGGATCGGTTTTGGGTGTAACAAGCAGTCGCCACAGCTTCTGCCCATAAAAACATCAGGGCCTTGGAAAATATCAGCATTGTTCTAGCGGCCTCTACAAGGGTACGGTTTCGTCTTTCGACCATGCCGTTCTACTGTGGTGTCCTCGGAACTGTCTTTTGGTGAAAAATGCCGACACGTTCATAATAATCAGTCAAATCTTTATTGACAAATTCTGTGCCATTATCGGTACGGACGTATCTGACAGTTTTGTTGAGACCGACTTGTATTTGCTTCAGAAATTTGATGACGACCGTTGGGGTTTCATCTTTCGATCTCAAAAACTTGACCCAAGTAAACCGAGAATAATCATCAACGATGACTAAGATGTATTTCTTCCCATTAATTGTTTGCACTCGCATCGGGCCACATAAATCCATATGAAGGGTATTAAGAACTTCCAAGTTGGTGTTTTCAGGTTTGGGTTTGTGGGTATGCTTTTTGCTCTTTCCTAGTTGACATGCAGAGCAGAGATGATCTTTCTCAAACTTCAATCTAGGTAAGCCTCTTACGAGATCCTTTCTTGCAAGGTCATTGATGGTGCCGAAGTTCAAGTGATTTAAACGACGATGCCATAACCATGATTTGTTCTTGGAGGCTTTGGACAACAAACAAATTGGGGAGGACTTCATCATGTCTTCGACCGAGATAGTGTATAAATTTGAACCACGAGAACCTTTAATTAATTCAACACCATCCGTGTCTCGAACATAACAAGTATGTTTCCTGAATGCAACTTCTAGGTCAGAATCACAAAATTGTCCGACTGAAAACAGATTGTGTCCTAGTCCTTCCACATAGTATACCCTGGAGATCACACTGTCACCAATCACGTAATCTCCATAACCCATGATAGCACCAAAGTGGTCATTCCCGAATCTAACTGTCCCGATGAACTTTTTCATGAAATTCCTGAGCCGTGAGCGATCTCCAGTCATATGTTTTGAACAGCCTGAGTCCAAATACCAAAGGACGATCTGTACGACCTGCATTTGAAAACAGACGAAGATGGAGAGTTTGGAAAGTTGGATCCCCAATTTTGGTTGGGTTCCTGTTTGTTAGCACAAGTAATGGCCTGATACTTGTTTTGCTTAGCATATACTACTTTGGGTGCAGTGAGCCTAGTTAAACTTTGCCTGTGGGTTTCCATACTTTCCTAACTTGCTTAGGTTTCCAAACTTGCTTAACTTTGCGCACAACATTATGACTATTATGAATAGAGGGGGTGCCTTAACCGATTGCAAATAATCAACCACGCACATATCATGATTTGCAAAAATTAAACACTTGTTACATGTTTGGCAAACAAAATCAGAATTCAAATTAATTACAGTACGCTTAGAGCTACTACTAGAATCAACATGATTCGTGGTTCTTAAGTTAGACTTATTTGTCCTAGGGTGTTCTTCTACTTTCTTCTTGTTGACACCTTTAGCTGGCGAGATCTTATTTTTCTTGGTATTGCTCCTAGGCTGTGATCCGCTAGCATTGGTGCAACAGTTTACTTCTGTAAAAGGAGGCACAGGGACATTAGTCTGTTGAGTGTTCAGTTTCCCTACATGTATGTGTGTGTTAGTATTTAACGTGTCACATTGTTCTTCAAATGTAACTTGCTTTTTGCTATTTAAAGGGGTTGGAGCATGCTTTTTATCTCGTTTGTTAAAGTCTTTCGGACAAGTGCCAATCGCATATTCTAAGAGTTCCGGAGAGTGTATAAGTAACGGTAAGCCAAAGACCATGTGACTATCAAGGCCATTAAAACCTTAGCTTCCACACTATTTTTCTCAAGGGTTATACACTTTCCTTAAGATGCCTGAGATAATCTAGATGAACTTCCCTATTGTTCCTATTGCGAGGGGGAATCAGTTCAACATCTATAGCATACTTTCCTAGTGCAAGAACTGTTGGTTTTACATGATCCTCAGTGACACTTTTCATTTTAGTCTTCATTTGGGCTTTCAAATCCTCATTTTCAATTGTCAAGGCATTTGTCTGTTCTATATGCTTAGCATGAGTGATCTTAATAGAATCATACAATTCTTTGTAATGCAACTTAATTTTTGCATTTTTTGCCCTAAAAAGCTCATTTTGTTCTTGAAGAACAGTGACTTTTTTAGTTAAGTGATCTGAAAAGCTAAGGCCCTAAAGTTAAGTATACGGTCAGCTTCACTACGGGTCTCTTGCAAGTGAGAGATTTGCATTTTCAATTTATTAATGACGTTGTCCTTTCTTTGAAGAGAAGCTTTCATTTTTCCGATTATAAAGGCTGAATCAAAATCATGAGATATCGCTAGCGGTGTTGATCGGATTTATTTCCCAAAACATTCTTTAAGGTTATTGATACTTAAATACCAGCAGGTTTAAGTGATTTACCTTAAGATTGGAAAACTATTTAACTAACTCATTATGATTATCATTTTGAATCTTATCACGTAAATTAGAAAGCTCAGCTTCAAGTTCCAGACAACGTGCCTCAACAATAGTGTGAGCATCATGCATTTTAGTAAATCTAGAAACATTAAGCTCAGAATTCGTTGCAACATAAAACACTTCTTTGGACAAGCAAAACAGTCAATTAAATTATATGTCAATAGAGAAGGTTTATCTTACAATCACATCATGTTTCCTGTCAACAACATTTTGGTCAACCTCACATCTTCTAATCCTTTAACAACATCTTTTTTCATTTCTTAATTATCTTTAGTTAGAGCCTTTTGAATGCCTTTCAAAATGTTCTTTAAGTGTTTTTGAAGAATGAATACCCTCCTTAAGGATAACATTTCTTGGTTTGTTCAAAACCCCTTTCCTCTCAGGAGCCCGTTGTGTATATTGTCTTTTACAGAGTTTTTTCAAATTCCTGAAAAGAGTTGTATGAGTTGGGGGGTTAAAAAAAATATTAATTTTCACTTGACTCTTTGTTGGAAGCACCCTAGGGACAAGCGTCGCAAGTGTATTTGGTGGGTACACCGTCAACGCTTTGATAGGTCTTGAGGCTGTGGTCTGCTTTTTAAGAGCTTTTTCTTTCATCTTGATGAGATCTTGAGATCAAAATATTTGCTCAAGGGTCAATTGCTTCTGTGGTGTGAAGGTTGCTAAATAATTCTCTTTCAAGTAATCCGGTGGTGCAATCTTAACCTTATTAGTCACACACATCAGGTCTTTCATGTTTGACATTCATTTTCCATCCTAGTGATTTAAGCTATCTCTAGGGGTATCCATTTTTTTTGCACTTTTAGTGCCGGAACATGATTAGTTTTTGATAATTTCATAACCATTATATACAGTAGGCTGAACTTGCTTTGCACGGGTGAGGCATAAAGGGTTCTTGTAGCCAATAGCTTCCTTATTCTATTCATTATAATAAGGCTTTGGTTTAACAACATGTGAACTGTTTGAATAAAGAAATAGAGACTGGTCTTGTTTGTATAAATTATCCTCGACTTTTCTTTAAAAGCTTTTCATGTGCTAAAAATTCTTCAAGGTAATTATTTCTTTCTGTTTGAAATCCTTTTTCAAAGACGTAACTCTTCTAACATTGACTTGTTATGGTATGATGGTAGAAGCAAGTTGTATTTTATAGAAATGAAGTTCCTTTTTAGAGGTTTCGTTCCTTAATATTACGGTCAGGATAAACTATTCTTAATTATCATCAATCCTTTTGTTTTTTCTTTCCGTAATTTAAAAACCTGGCCCGTCTTTCATAAACATTCAACTTGTATCCTAATGTTGCAAGATCATACAGTTTTAATGAATTGGCGACTACTGTGTTCTGTGTTGTGACTAAGGACAGTTTAGGACAGCGGTTCATAACATATCAATAAATATCATCGCATGTATGCATCCACTTGGAACAAAATATACAGTTACATTGTACAATTAACACTAAGCGGTTGCCTTTACATACTGTTCATACGGAATCATATTACTATCACTCGTATAATTAGCATGTGAGTCAACAACGTAGTTTGGTTGTACATCGTCATGCATCTCGTGTTCTTCATGATGTTCACAAAATAGCATTCACGATAGTGATCACGTCGTGTACCTCAGATAGAATGTCTGAATCATAAGACGAACCGGCTTCATCATAAACAGGATCGGATGATAGATTAGCCATGAACATAGTCTGTGTCATGGGAGCCTCATCAACATCGGCATAAAAAAGCTCACAGTCACAGCTTGAACATCATTGTCCACAATGAGTGCTAAATCCTGAACAAGTTGCTCATCCACATCTTCTTCAATAGCGTTGTCTTGTCCACCTGCAATAAACAAAAACTGCTCTTCATCTAATGCCACCCCATTCTCCTAAGCTTGCATCAGCAACATCTTGTCTTTGAAGTATTTGGAGTTTTATGGATGCTTGGGTTGAGTGCAGTTCCTTGCTATGTGGCCTATACCGTTGCAGTTGTAGCACTTAATCTCGTGCTTAACCTGGATTAGCATTCCCAACTTCTTGTTCTATGCTTTAATCCCACCATAACTAGTGCAAAGCACCTCCACCCCCATACATTTTGTTCCCCTGACCTCTTATTCTAGACCCAAAAGCATTCTGAACTACAACTCTCCTGTCTTCAACGTACTTGGTTACCTTATATTTAATGAAGTTCAGATTGATTGTTTGTTTAAGGAAGGTATGTTTTGTATGATTGGGTGAGAAGGGTAAGTATGTTGGTTAAATTCTCAATTAAGTTGTCTATTAGAGAGAGTCTCGAATCAAGTTGAGTGTTGTCAGCAAAGTGTGGTGGAACATATGTGGATGGTGGAGTTGTAGATGATTGTGAATAGTGATGCTGGTGTGAGACATTAGCCAACAAAGAAATGGATCCATCAGTGTGATTGAGGTGAAACGAAACCCAGCAATCGTTTTGTTCTCATTAGATGTGCATCGTGTTTGCCTTTTAGGATAAGCATACAGATGAACATAAGTTGGCGTCTCCCAACCTTTGTTTCAGTTTTTACTTGCTGTTATACATCTAACTCCATTCAGGCACATGATGTTACACTAAACTTGTGAAATTCAACTGCATTCTGGACATGGTCATCTTGATGTTCCGCATGTCATTTATGAGTTTGGTAAACCGGACATAGTAGTCGTGAATGGTTTCTCCCTTATTCTGACGGAAGTGTTCAAAGTCATCATACAGTTGTGATTCACGGTCCTCTTTAATTTTGAACCTTCCAGGAGCATCATCACATTATCCCATATGTCCTTTGCATCGGTGTAATGATTGATAAGAGAGTAGATATCTTTTGGCAGCCCTTGAAGTAGAGTGTTTGTCTCCCGAATGTCAGCATATAACCTTTCCTTATCTTCAGGTGATAAGTCAGAAAAGAACTCGTGTCGTAACTGGACCTATGATTTAGGAACCTTCAGTCCCCTTCTTTTAGTGTTTCCCAAAAATGTCCCCCATCTGAAATGGTCCTTCATCAATTGACTTCAAAATGTTCACACCATTCTCTTTACCCCGATAATACAATCGAATACGTTGTTGCCAGGATGCGAAGTCAGTCCTATCAAGCATATGTGGTCGGGTATCAAATACCAGGCACATAGAATGTCTTTCAAAAGATTAGGCCATCTTAATAGATTGTGAAATGAATAAGTTGATTGAGCAATGATTAGTGATTGTCTGTTATAAGTGGGTGATTGATTGTCTGATTTGGTGAATTGTTGTAAAGGTTTGTTAGGATTACACGTTGAAGAATTCAGTTCAAAAATCCAAAAAGTCAATAACTCGCTGGAGGTAACTCGCTGGAAGAGAGTAGATAACTCGCTAGTAAGAAATTAAATTAACAGAGTTCCTGTTCACAAGTCGCTAGAGAAAGATCTTCAAAAACCTGTAACTCACTAGTATCTAACTCGCTACTTGTAACTCGCTACCTGCACAAAACGACAACTCGCTGACACATTACTTTCTGACACAGTGTACGATTCCGACAACTCGCCAGTACAGGTGAATCTTAACTGCTAGAAGATCAACGAATAGTAGCCTAACTCGCTAGAATGAAAAAATTGGTTTTTCACCTAAAAACACCTAAAAATACACTCTTTGGAATGATTTTTTTGCCTGGTATCTTTTGTCACAACTTGTACTAGAAGCTATAAGCAACTATTAAAACTGAACTATAACATCACAAACGTCGAGATAAAATAAAACCAAGAACAGACTATAAACCTTCAAAAACCAAACTCTTTGAACTAACTAGACCAAGAAAATGCACACAATCTAGCTAATCATCCTATGTGCTCTGATACCAATTGTAGGATATTGGAAATCATAACACAATCGAATGACTAGAGGATTAGCCAAGTTCTAGAGAGAGAAAGTAAGGGAGAGCTTTCTAGAGTGAGAAAATGAACTTGTATAAATGAAATGACTAACCCACCTCTTCCATGGCATGAAAGAGGCTTTTATACTTACAATAAATCGACCTAGGGCCTTGGTAAAGGGCTAACATGTTGGGTTTACTACCCGGCCCATTACCGAACATTATACATTAACTACTTAACTACGAGCAACAATAAACAGTAAAATACACGGGGTGACCGAGTCTTTTTCTAATATCTAACATTGAAAATTTTGAAAATGCTTCTAAAAGCTTAGATAAATTAATAGGGAGTCAAATATCTGATAATAGTAGAAAATGTGTAGGGTTTGTAAGCTATAATGATATTCCACCTCCACCTACAAGCTTATTTGCACCCTCAATGATTGATTTGTCAAACTCTGGTCTTGAGGAGTTCCAACAACCTAAGTTTGAAGGCTATGGACCTAAGGCCAGTAAGAATGTCTGTAAAGATACCTCTAATGAGGTTAAGAAAACTCCTGATGCCCTATTGGGTGAGAAGTTGGTGTCAGAAAAAGAGAAGCAAACTGTTTTTCCTAATAAGATAGAATCTGTTAAACAACAAGAAAAACCAGCTAGGAAACTAGTTAAGTATGCAGAGATGTACAGATCACAAAAACCTAGGGGGAATTAAAGAAACTAGAATAATCTTAAATCCCAACAGCTAGGAGGTGATTTTGTGATGTATAATAAAGCATGTTTTGTTTGTGGAAGCTTTGACCATGTGCATGCTTCGACGTGCACTTACCATCAAAGGAAGGGGAAGGTAAATAAGGAATAATTAAACAATAGGTTGAATTACAACTATATGCTAAAAAGGCTCACCTAAACTCTCCAAGAACATGACTTCCCAGAGCAGTTTTTAATGAAATTTGGCTTTAAAAACCACATAATACTGCTAGGAACCTTTAATAATGAACAGCCCAAAACTTATAGTTTATTATGCTAAGAAAACCAATGTCATGTTTTTTCAAAATTAGCTCAATCAACTGTAAAAGGCCCTACAATCAAGAACAAACATTAACTATAAAAACTTAACATAAAATTAATACTATCTAAGGAAAATGTTTATACTTAGCTAACCAAAAGCAGTTAATAACTGCTAGGACCAACTTTAGCATTTATAATGCGTCAGGGAAAATCAAGATTATATGTTAAGGCCTCAGCAAGTTTGGTTTGGAGACCTACAAACTTAATAGTGCATCAATTTACTTCAAGAGACAAAATTATATTAAAGCACGAGACAGATCCATCAGTGATGGCTTGGGTCCCCAAAGGAAACTAATTTCCTTATTTTTATGTGTAGGTTCATCCACAAAAGGAAGATCAAGGATATGTTGATAGTGGATGCTCTAGGCGCATGACAGGCAACATGTCCTATCTTACAGACTTCAAGGAATTTGATGGAGGATATGTTACCTTTTGGGAAGGAGCTAAAGGAGGAAGAATTACTAGTAAATGAACTCTTAAACCTGGTAAACTTGATTTTGAGGATGTGTACTTTGTCAAGGAGTTACAGTTTAACCTTTTGAAGTGTTCACAGATGGTGGTGACAAAAAGAACAGAGTTCTTTGTGTTACTAACACTGCATGTTTGTTTCCGTCTCCCTGATTTTAGGTGTAACCTGATGAAAGTCAGGTTTTACTTAAGTTTCCTAAAAAGAACAACAGAACAATTTTATATGAAAAATTTTATTACCTAAGAGAGCTTAACCTGTCTTGTTGCAAAGCCACACTAGATGATTCATGGCAATGGCATAAGAGGCTTGGACATTATAAACTTTATACTTATATATAAAACTGGTTTATGATAATCTGGAGGGGATAACATGCAAAACGTTCTGAAAATGACCAAACATGTGTTGCTTGCCTTAAGGGAAAGCAACACAAAGCCCTATAAGTCCAAGAATATCCAAAACTCAATACTCAGCCTTTATTCCTATTTGCATATGGACTTGTTTGGTCTAACTTTTGTGCGCAGCATAAGGAATAAGAAATATTGTTCTTATGGTCACTGATCATATAGTATGAAGTTCACTTGGGTTTTCTTTTAAGCCTCTAAGGATGAGACTAGTGACATCCTTAAGAACTTTATAACTAAGATAGAAAATCTAGTTGATAAGAAAGTAAAAATAATCAGATGTGACAATAGGACAGAGTTTAAGAATAGAGTTATGAATGAGTTTTATGAAAAGAAAGACATTAAGAGGAAATTTAGTGTAGCTAGAACTTCTCAGCAAAATGGTGTTGCTGAAAGGAGAAATAGGACACTAATTGAGGCTGTTAGAACCATGTTAGCTAACTCTAAGTTACCTACTACATTTTAGGATGAAGCAGTTAATACTGCTTGGCAATGTATGCAAATCGGGAAATATAGTTAAGCCTCATAACAAGACCCCTTATGAATTGTTTAGAGGTAGAACTCATGCTCTAAGCTTCATGAGACCATTTGGGTGTAATGTTACCATCCTTAATACCTTTCTTGGCAAGTTTGATGGAAAATCTGATGATGGTTTCTTTGTTGGATACTCATTGACTTGTAAGGCTTTTAGAGTATAAAACATTAGAACCGGGAAAGTAGAAGAAAACTTGCACATTAGGTTCTTGGAGAATAAACCTATTATTACAGGTGATGGTCCAAAGCGGTTGTTTGATATTGATAGTCTAACAAAATCAATGAATAATGTGCCAATTATTGCAGGTACAAACTCTAATGATTTTTCAAGTTCAGAAAAAAGTAATGGTGCAGGTCACACTAAAAATAACTAAATGAGCTAACGACTATTATCTATGGAGTGATCGACACTTTCCTAGGAATTTCGTATTCCTAACAAAAAAATTCTAGTGATGATGAACCACAACCTTTTAGTGATGCATAAAAGAAGGATGGTGAAGGTGTAAGTAAAACAAGTGGAATTAGTGATCAAGAGCAACCTGAGAGCAGTACTCCAAATATTAATACTGTTGGGCCAAGTATTAATACTGCTAGTGCAAATTTTAAAACTGGTAGTCTAAATATTAATACTGTTAGTCCAACAGTTATTACTACAAGGTCAAATCGCTCTTAAAATGTATCAGACATATTTTCTTTGGGAAGAAGTGCTACACTTGAAGCCACACATGCTGATTTATTTGGTGATGAAACAGAAATGGATATGAGCCACCTTACTACCTCATATCAAGTTCATACTTCTCCAAATACAAGAATCCATAAAGATCATTCACTTGATCATGTGATTGGTGATATACAATTTGGTGTATAGACAAGGGGAATGACAAAGAATACAAATGAACATGGGTTCATTAGTGCTGTTTATGAAGGGAAAACTCATGAAGACCTTCATACTTGTCTGTTTGCTTGTTTCCTATCCCAGGAAGAACCAAAAAGAATTGCTAAAACTCTAAGTGATCTAGCTTGGGTAGAAGAAATGCAAGAGGAGCTTTAATAGTTTAAACTACAAAAGGTTTGGATACTAGTGGATTTGCCTAAAGGTAAGAGAGCTATTGGTACAAAATGGATATTCAGGAATAAGAAAGATGAGAGAGGCATAGTAACAAGGAATAAAGCAAGGCTAGTTGCCCAGGGATATACTCAAGAAGAAGGTATAGATTATGATGAAGTTTTTGCTCTTGTAGCTAGAATTGAGGCAATAAGGCTGTTCTTAGCTTATGCTTCCTTTATGGGCTTCATGGTATATCAGATGGATGTAAAGAGTGCTTTCCTTTATGGTACAATTGAAGAGGAGGTATATGTGTGTCAACCTCTAGGATTTAAAGATACTGACTATCCAGACAAAGTTTACAAGGTGGTGAAAGCACTGTAGGGTTTGCATTAAGCTCCAAGAGCCTAGTTTGGAACCTTGGCCAAGTATTTATTAGATAGTAGGTTTCAAAGAGGAAAGATAGATCAGACCTTATTTATCAAGAAGCAAAAAGGAGATATTTTGCTTGTACAGGTCTATGTTGCTGACATTATCTTTGGCTCTACAAAACAAGGAGTTGTGTACTGAATTTGAAAAACTGATGCATGACAAGTTTCAGATGAGTTCTATGGGAGAACTCAATTTCTTCTTAGGTTTGCAAGTGAAGCAAAGAGAAGATGGGATATTTATCAGCCAAGATAAATATGTAGCTGAGATATTAAGGAAGTTTGGTTTCACAGATGTTAGGACAGCTAGCACCCTAATGGATACAGAAAAGCCTTTGCTTAAGGACTCAGATGGTGATGATGTTGATGTTCATCTCTATAGATCAATGATTAGATCATTGATGTATCTTACATCATCTAGACCAGACATTATGTTTGCAGTATGTACATGTACCAGATTCCAAGTTACACCTAAAGTTTCACACTCACATGTTGTAAAAAGGATTTTTAGGTATCTAAAAGGCCAACCAAAACTGGGCCTTTGGTATCCTATAAATTCTCCCTTTGATCTGGTGGCATATTCTGATAGTGACTATGTTGGAGCAAGCTTAGATAGGAAATCAACAACAGGAGGTTGTCAGTTCCTAGGGTGCAGATTGATATCATGGCAGTGCAAGAAGCAAACTGTGGTTGTCACCTCCTCTACTAAAGCTGAATATATAGCTGCTGCTAGTTGATGTGGGCAAGTACTCTGGATTTAGAATCAAATGTTAGATTATGGGTATAATTTTATGCACACCATGATTAATATTGACAATAACAGTACTATATGTATGGTTAAGAATCCTGTTTCACATACTAAAACAAAACACATTGAGATTAGATATCATTTTATAAGAGACTGCTATGATAAAAAGTTAATTCAAGTGGTTAAAATCCACACAGATCACAATTTTGCAGACTTACTTACAATAGCTTTAGATGTTGGAAGGTTTCAGTACTTGGTTGCAAGTATTGGAATCCTAAATCTTTAGAATTTTAATCTGTTTGTGTCTTTGTAATGTTTGTACAAGATTAGTACTGTTAGTTTTGTCAATTAGTATTGCTAAGTATAATTAGTACTGCTAGTTATACTTAAGACTGCAAGTTAAAACTGTTAGTCATAACTAATACTATTAAACAAGAAAATACTTTGGATTGTATATTCTTGGGTTTGGACTAATATTTGTAGGCTAGGCATATTGAGTATCTGGTATTGAATTAAGGGGAGGCTAATAATGTCAACATGCAGTCAAGAATGAATTGAAGGACATGTAACATCAAACAAAGGTGTGTGATGTGTCAAACACCTAGGCAAATCAAAAGAGGTCGGGATACAAATATACCTCAGTCTAGTGGTCCCCCTAAAAAGGTTGGTGATGAGATTGTCCATAAGGAGTTGGGTGACATAATGGAAAGGGCTGCCACTACTGCTTCTAGCTTAGAAGCAGAGCAAGACAGTGGTAATAACAATAGGACCCACTCTATGGCAACACTTAATGAGCCAAGTCCTTAAGGAACTGGTTCAGGTAGTAGTCCTAGGTGCCAAGATACCATATTGGGGGGGGGTGTAGATGCTCAAACTAGGTTTAAGACTACATCTAAATAGTCTAATGATCCACCTCTCTCAAGATATAACACACTTAGAAGTGAGGAGAACAATATGAAACTAATGGAATTGATGAACATTATACAAATCTGTCTGAATTGGTGAGACAAAGAAAAGAGAGATATAGTGAGCTGAAAAACAGAAAGAGAATTGTGTGATAAAAAGAGAAAGAGTGAATTGGTGAGAAAAAGAATTGAGAGATTTAGTAAGCTGAAAAACAGAAAGAGAGATTGTGCAAATCTAAATTTATGGTGGCAATGCTTGTTGGAACATAATTGGAGTTGATATAGCTAGGTATAAACTTAACACTGCTAGTATTAAGTTAGTACTACCAGGCATATCTTAATACTGCTGTGTAAAGTTAATACGGCTAGGCTTAAAGTTAGTACTGCTAGGCTAAAATTAGTACTGGTGGGTGACCGTTAGTACTGTTTGAGGCATAACAGAATTTCCTTAATTAAATATAGCCGTTGCAAAATTTCCGCCAACTACTAAGCCTATAAGTTTGACTAATTTGGAAAAGTCCTGATCTTTCTAAAAAATATAAGCTTTCTTCAAGATAAGAACAAATTTAATTCAGTCAGTCAAATCAAAACCCTAAGTGCTCTCTACATAATCTTAATTAACTTTGCCAAGCTCACATACTCTCATATACAAACAAATCCCAGAACCCTAATCTAACTTCTCTTCATCAAATGGCAAATTTAGATTTCTGCGACAAGCACAACATGGTTGCTCACTTACAAAAGTCTGAAGGAAGTGAAGGTTTTCATTAGATAGTGGATTTTCAAAATACATGTCACATTAAGAATGCTCTCATTGAAAATCCCACTATCTATGTTTCTCTCAAAGAACAATTTTGGCAAAATGCTTTTGCTAGCACACTTGAGAATGAAGACATGGAAATCACTGCAATAATAGATGGGAAAGTCAAGGTTGTTTCTGAGGCATCTATTAGAAGACATCTTAAGTTAGAAGATTCTGATGGTATTAGCACTTTGCATACTACAGAGATTTTTGAGCAACTTGCTCTAATGGGGTATGTGTCCAATTCTGATAAATTAAATTTTCAAAAAGGACATTTCTCCCCTCAGTGGAAATTTTTGATTCATACTATCCTTCACTGTTTAATTTCTAGGAAAACTGCTTGGGAACAATTTAGTAGCAACATAGCAACTGCTATCATTTGCTTGGCCACAAACAGAACCTTTAATTTTTCCAAATTGATTTTTGATGGCATGGTGAAAAACCTAAAAAACAAGTCTTTATGTATCCAAGATTTATATAAATCTTTTTGAACAAGCAAAAGAGACTGCTTCTACCTCACCAAAGAACCTATATTGCTCCTTCCCTTACCTAAAAATTGTTTAGCAATATAAAGAGGGCTTCAAAGGGATATACTGGGGTGGACACTCCATTGTTTCAAACAATGCTTGTTTAGGGTCATATATTACAGGGTGAAGGATCAAAAATCCCAGTTGAGTCCCATCACACACCCATAGTTGCTCCATCAACCTCACAACCACATCATTCACCAACACTTTGGGATTTATCAGACAGGAAATTAAGGTTTCTCAGCCCAATTCTCTTACTCAGACCCATGTAGTAGATGAGGCTGCATCCACAGGTGTGGATGACAGACATGGAGGGGCTGCCACTACTGTCTCTGGATTAGAAGCAGGACAGGGCAGTGGTAACATACATAAGACCCCTACCATGCCCCATGATTTACCTCTCCTAAGAGTTCACACACTTGGAAGTGATGAGGGCATAATGCAACCTAATGAATTGATGGAATTGGTTACAAAATTGTCAGACAGAGTTGCAATTTTGGAGAATGACTTGAAGCAGACAAAGAAAACCTATGGTTATGCTTTTACCAAACTTATCAAAAAGGTCAAGACTTTAGAGAAAACTATCAAGTCAAGCAAAGCTAGAAGAAGAGCTCAATTTGTTGTATCTGATGATGAGGAAGAGGATTCTTTCAATCAGGGGAGGAAAATTGCTAAAATTGATGAAGACCCTGATATTTCCTTGGTACAACAGATGATTCATCATGATGCACAGACTCAGGAGAGGCAAGAGTATGATTTGGAACCTAATTTTGAGTTTACTGCTCCTGAAGAGGTTCATACTGCTGACCCAAATATTAGTACTGCTAATGTACCAGTTAGTACTGCTGGTGCAGAAGTTAGTACTGCTGCTAAAAGTTTAGTATACATCAGAAGAAGTGCAGCAAAGAGAAAAGACAAGGGTAAAGCTATAGTGGAGGAATCTGAGCCTACACAGACCAAGACTAATATACAGAAAGAACAAGAAAGGCTTGGGTTTGAAGAAGCTCAATGATTACAAGAACAATTTGATAAAAAAGAGAGGAAAAGGATTGCCAATGTTTATAAAGAATCAAGTACTTTCAAACCTGAAGAATGGGATAACATGCAAGCTCAAATTAAAGCTGATGAAGAGCTAGCTCACAGGTTACAAACACAAGAAAGAGAAGGATACTCTAAAGCTGACAAAGCAAAATTATTTGTAGAGCTTATAAATGAAACAAAGAGATAATTTGCTCAACAAAGAGCTCAACAAAAGAGGAACAGACCTCTTACACAGGCTCAACAAAGGTCTTATATGTGTAACTATATCAAGCATATAGGGAGTCATACACGAACAGTTGAGAGGATACTCTTTTAATGAAATCAAAGTTCTATTTGAAGCAATAGTAAAGAGGGTAAATACTTTTACTCCAATGGAGAGTGATGATACAGTTCCTAAAGTTGTAGTTGGAAGTTTAAAAGAAGTGCAGAAGAAGAACTTGGTAAAGAAAGTTCAAAGAGACAAAAGATAGGAGAATGATCAGAACCAGCTGAAGAATCAAAAGATAAAGAATTAGATGAACTGTCTCAAGAACAACTACAATAGTTAATAATCATAGTTCTAGAAGAAGGGATGAATGTTGAAGCCCTACAAACCAAATACCCAATCATTGACTGGGAGGTTTACACTGAAGATTCAAGAAAATACTAGAAAATATCAAAGTGGGTGATCATACAAAGGTATATCAATTCTTTGAAGATATGCTAAAGAATTTTGACAGAGATGATCTTGTGAAACTTTGGGATTTGGTTAGAGAAAGATTCAGTTCAACAGAACCTACTGATGATAAAGAAAGAGCATTATGGTTTGAATTGAAGAGGTTGTTTGAACCTGATGCTGATAACCTTTTAGAACTTTAGAGATATATGCATGATCCATTAACATGGAGGTTATATGATACATGTGGTATTCATCATGTGTCTACAGAGATAGGATTGGATATTTTCATGCTAGTTGAGAAAGATTATCCAATGACAAGAGGACTTCCAATGTTGATGTTGGTTAACAAGCTGCAAGTGGATCAATATTCATAGATGGCAGATGAGCTTTTAAGGAAAATCTTCATACTAGCAAACAGACCAAGGCATTAAAGTGTTTGAAAGAATCCTCTCAGAGCCCAAAGTTTTAATTTCAAATAAACTTAATGATTTGAAGGTAAATCATAAGTTTAGGGGAGTATTGTTAGGAATTAAAAGTCTTTATACTTAGTATTGCCAAGAGTAAAAGTTTGTACTGCTCAGATTATAACTACCAGTACTACCTAATTAGTACTGCTAGTGTAAAAGTTAGTACTGCCAGTACTAACTTAATAATGCTGAAGAGAACTTAAGACTGCTAAAGACTTAAGACTGCTAGAAGAAGATTATGACTGCATAAAGATAAAGACGTATGAAGAGATATGTATGGACTTATTCAAACTGTATATCTTATAAAGTTAGAAAGATATGTATATGATTAGAATTTTAGAAGATCTTGAGTATCTTCAAAGATTTGTAGTTATCTTGTAAAGGACTCCTTGGTGTATAAAAGGAGATCCTAGGTTATGGTTATAAAATATTCATAGAGTTGCATGCATAGCTTCAAGGTTGTAAACCCTAGTACTAGATAGAGTACTCACATTATTCATCATAATAATATTGAAGCATTTTGGTTATATCATTGTTCATTCAAGTTTACTGTTTCATTGATATTTTTTCTAAGTATTAATGAGTAGATTTCGCATACTCTTTAGTATTCATAAAGTTTCGACTATTGTTGTTTTGAATTTATTCAAAGTAACATAATCTTTACAAGCTAAAGAATAGATCCTGAGTTGGGATCAACATTCTTTATGTTCTTCATTGGATTGATTGACATTAGGATTCTCATCTCTATATGACTTAGTCCTTTCGTGGTCACTATCATCATCATCATTACCATCATTATCATCATCATCATCATTACCATCATTATTACCCTCATTATCTTCAGTATCATCTTCATCATCTTCTTTTTCTCTACTATCACCCCAAGACTCTTTGTCACTTTTAGAATCATATTTGGGTACATTAGGAACCCTGGTTTAGCTCCAGTTCCTTTATCTGTACCAGAGATCTTGCGGTGTTGCTCATCAGGAACCCCTGATTGAAAATCAGTTACATCACCTAAGCCACTCGCATGAGAGATGTGAACGTCTTTCTTGCTTCATTTTGTAACCTCCTTGAGCTGAGCAGCTTCAGATAGAGCTACTTCTGAGAAAACATTCAAACTTTTGCCTCTATCAGCCTTAACTGGCGCCTTCTTCTTTGTCGGTTTAGGTTTAGTAGTTGGCTTCTTGGTTAAAGGTACATCTTTCTTAGCTTTGGTATGATTCTTCTTAGAGGAAGTTTCCTCATATGAGATGGCTAAATTAGATTTCTTTTTAGTTTTCTTTGTCCTTGGGTTTTCAGCTCCTGTAGCAATTGCATAATAAGTCTTGTATGAGTCAGAGTTCAACATGGCTTGATTCGTCATTTCTTTAGGAAGAAGCGCACCATATACTTGAGTGTCTTCATGTCTGGAGATGAATCTCATGGTACCCAGTAAGCTGTCATCTCGAGAAATGTGCATGAACGTTCTGTTCCTCATTGAGATAGACTTATCTTTTGTGAGGAAGTGATGAATGATTATCTTCATGAATCTAGGATAGAACGTCTTGTCTTATTTCTTAGAGTCTTTGTTATCAATATGGTAAGCCAAGTCCTCCTAGATTAAAGGAACAAAATCAAGGTTCTTCTTATGGTACATTCTCCATAGGATTTGAGCTCTTGAGAGTCGTAACTTATCAAGATCAGCTACATTTCCACTAAGACATTTGTTGATGATTGATGCAAAGGTTCTCTTTGTTTGATGCAGATGATCAACAATTACATCAGGGATGTACTTGATTTCTACAGAATGACCAAGTTCTTGGATAAAAGATAGAGTTTCCTCTTCAGATGGAGGATCATCAAATTCTTAACCAGGAATCTTAGGACACATGTTAAGAATTTCTCAAAATACTTCAACATTCACAGAGAACCTTTTGTTGTCGACCTTGAATTGATATGATGCCTTGTGTTTGTTAATGGTAGCCCAGAACTAATGCATGTAGAAGACTAAAACTTCAACAGTGACAAGGAATGCATGATAGCATGTTGTAAGAGCAAGGGCATCCAACACTACTTGATAAGTAGGTTCCTTTGGTTTCATTCCAGGGTTGATCCTCATGTTACATTTTCCAATGACACATTGATTCTCTAAAGCAACCAAGGCATTATCTAGTGAAATTTGTTGAGCTTTGGTAGTCATGGTTCTGTTAAGATTCGACCAATATAGATTATATATGACCAAGTTTATATATGACACTATATGGCAAGCTATGTAAGGATGGCTGATTTTAGATGTAATTTATGATTATTAACAAAGGGTTAAGGACATTTTGAAAGGCAGACACTTAACACATTGGAGGAAGATCTAAGGAAAGGAGGGCAACAAGATAAGACAAAATACATTTAGGTATTTAGGCAACTATATTAGAACAATGAGGGAACCTATTCAACCTAATGTGTGAAATAGATTACCTAAGTTATGCATATTTGGTCTTGTATTACCTTTATGTATATAGCCTGCATAAACATTGTCTAGATTGCAAGATTAACCAATTTTGATTTGCCACCTAAATTATGTTTTATATTGCCTCCTAAAGGACTTGATTAAATCGCCTCTTAAAGTTTAATTAAATCGCCTCCTTAAGTAAAAAGATTAATTCGCCTCCTTAAGTAAAAAAGATTAATTTGCCTCCTTAAGTAAAAATATTTATTCGCCTCCTTACGTAAAAAGATTAATTTGCCTCCTTAAGTAAAAAGATTAATTCGCCTCCTTACGTAAAAAGATTAATTCTCCTCCTTAAGTAAAAAGATTAATTCGCCTCCTTAAGTAAAAAAGATTAATTTGATAGAATAATCTTAAATCCCAATAGCTAGGAGGTGATTTTATGATGTATAAAAAACATTGTGTTTGTTTTGTGGAAGCTTTGACCATATGCATGCAGGCTCACTGCAATTCCCATCAAAGGGAAGGGATGGTAAATGGGGACTAATTATACAAGTAGTGAATTAAAACTATTCAACTAAAAAGGCCATCTAACCCACATGAACATTTACTCCTAGAGCAGTTTTAATGAAAACTGGCCTAAAACCACTTAATACTACTAGGCCTGTTAATACTGCTCATCCCAAAACTACAGTTTATAGTGCTAGACCAATGTCATGTTTTTCAAAATTTAACAATCATTAAAGAGGCACTATCAATCAAGAACAACATTAACTAACAAAAACTTTAACAAAAAGTAATATAGCTAAGGAAAAAGTTTAAAACTTCTAAGTACAATAAGCAGTTAAATACTGCTGAGCAACTTCAGCAGTAGTTAAAGCTACAGGAAAATCAATGTTAATGTTGTTAAGGACACAACAATGTTAGGTTATGGAGGCCTACCAAACATAACAGTGCATCAATTACTTTCAAAAGACAAAATTATATTGATGTACGAGGCAGATCCAAGTCAGTAATGGCTTGGGTCCCCAAAGGGCAGGGTCATTCACAAAAAGAAGATCAAGGATATGTTGATAGTAGATGCTCTAGGCACATGACATGCAACATGTCCTATCTCTCAGACTTCAAGGAATTTGATGGAGGATATGTTACCTTTGGGGGAGGAGCCAGAGGAGGAAGAATTACTACTAGGTAAAGGAACTCTTAAAACTGGTAAGCTTATTTTGAGGATTTTTACTTTTGTCAAGGAGTAAAGTTTAACCTTTTTATGTCACACCAGATGTGTAACAAAAAAGAATAGTGTTCTTTTTATACTAACACTGGCATGTTATGTTCTGTCATCCAAGATTTTAAAGTTTACCTATGAAAGTCATGTTTTACTTAAAGTTCCAAAAAGAGCAACATGTATAGTGGTTTGATATATGAAAATTAATTGTTCTAAGGAGGCTTAACGAGGTCTGTGGTTGCAAAGGCCACACTTGATGAATCAATGCTATGGCATAGGAGGCTTGGTCATATAAACTTTAAAACTATAAATAAACTGGTTAAGGATAATCTTGTGAGGGATTACCTGTAAAACGTTTTGAAAATGACCAAACTTGTGTTGCTTGCCTTAAGGGATTGAGAGGGAATTTAGTGTAGCTATAACTCCTTAGCAAAATGGTGTTGCTAAAAGGAAAATAGGACACTAATTGAGGCTGCTAGAACAGTAAGCTGACTCTAAGACTCTAAGTTACTACTATATTTGGCTGAAGCAGATTTAATATTTCTTGCTATGTGGGCAGAATAGGGTAATTAAGGTTAAGCCTTCATAACAAGACCCCTATGAATTGTTTGAGAGTAGAACTCCTGCTCTAAGCTTCATGAGACCATTTGGGTGTCAGTTACCATCCTTAATACCTTAGATCATCTGTGCAAGTTTGATGGAAAATCTGATGATGGTTTCTTTGTTGGATACTCATTGACTAGTAAGGCTTTTAGAGTAAACAACATTAGAACCAGGAAAGTAGAAGAAAACTTGCACATTAGGTTCTTGGAGAATAAACCTATTGTTACAGGTGATGGTCCAAAGTGGGCTGATGAAATGATAGTCTACAAAATCAGGGAATTAATGTTGCTAGATGTTGCATGTACAGAACACACAATAATTTTGCATGGTTCAGAAGAAAGTAAAGTGCAGGTCACACTACAAAAGACTGAATTTAGACCGACAACTTTGTGATCCACTGTGGGAAGATGGTTCAATGTTTGGAATTCTTCTTCAAAGAATTCTAGTGATGGATGAACTACAAACCTATCTATAAATAAGGCTGATGAAGGAGAAGTAAAGCATTGGATTTAGTGATCAAAGATCAACCTGAGAGCAATACTCTAAATATTAATACTGTCTAGGGGGCAAGTATGAATACTACTAGAGCAAATTTTAAACATTGTAGTCCTACATATTAATTACTGTTATCCAACAGTTATTACCTAACAAGGACAAATCGCTCTTAAAAAGTATCTGACATATTTTACTTTAGGAAGAAGTGCTACACATGAATCCACAACATGCTGGATTTTATTTGGTGATAAAACATAAATGGATATGATCAACATTACTACCGACCATAACAAGTTCCTACTACACTCAAATACAAAGAATCTAAAAAGATCATTCACTTGATCAATGTGATTGGTTATATACAACTGTTGATATAGACAATTTAATGACAAAGAATACAATGAACATATGTTTCATTAAGTGTTTGAGTTTATGAAGGGAGACACTCATAAAGACCTTCAAACTTTTCAGATTTGCTTGTTTCCCTATCCAGGAAGAAACCAAAAAAGAATTGCCAAAAGCTTTAGTGATCTAAGCTTGGGTAGCCATTGGGGTGCTAGCTGTCCTGACATCTGTGAAACCAAACTTCCTTAATATCTCAGCTACATATTTATCCTGACAGATAAATGTCCCATCTTCTCTTTGCTTCACTTGCAAACCTAAGAAGAAATTGATTTCTCCCATAGAACTCATCTGAAACTTGTCATGCATCAGTTTTTCAAATTTAGTACACAACTCCTTGTTTGTAGAGCCAAAGATAATGGCATTAACATAGACATGTACAAGCAAAATATCTCCTTTTTGCTTCTTGATAAATAAGGTCTGATCTATCTTTCCTCTTTGAAACCCATTGTCCAATAAATATTTGGCCAAGGTTCCATATCAGGCTCTTGGAGCTTGATGCAAACCATACAGTGTTTTCACCACTTTATAAACTTTGTCAAGATAGTTAGGATCTTCAAATCCTGGAGGTTGACACACATATACCTCCTCTTCAATTGTACCATAAAGGAAAGCACTCTTCACATCCATCTGATATACCATGAAGCCCATAAATGAAGCATAAGTTAAGAACAACTTTATTGCCTCAATTCTAGCCACAGGAGCAAAAACTTCATCATAATCTATACCTTCTTCTTGAGTATATCCCTGGGCAACTAGCCTTGATTTGTTCCTTGTTACTATGCCTCTCTCATCTTTCTTGTTCCTGAATATCCATTTTGTACCAATAGCTCTCTTACCTTTAGGAAAATCTACTAGTATCCAAACCTTTTGTAGTTTAAACTATAAAAGCTCCTCTGGCATTGCTTCTACCCAAGCTAGATCACTTAGACCTTTAGCAATTCTTTTTGGTTCTTCCTGGGATAGGAAACAAGCAAACAGACAAGTATAAAGGTCTTCATGAGTTTTCCCTTCATAAACAACACTAATGAACCCATGTTCATTTGTATTCTTTGTCATTCCCCTTGTCTGTACACCAGATTGTATATCACCAATCACATGATCAAGTGAATGATCTTTATGGATTCTTGTATTTGGAGTAGTAGGAACTTGATATGAGGTAGTAAGGTTGCTCATATCCATTTCTGTTTCATCACCAAATAAATCAGCATGTGTGGCTTCAAGTGTAGCACTTCTTCCCAAAGAAAACATGTCAGATACATTTTGAGAGCGATTTGACCTTGTAGTAATAACTGTTGGACTAACAGTATTAATATTTAGACTACCAGTTTTAAAATTTGCACTAGCAGTATTAATACTTGGCCCAACAGTATTAATATTTGGAGTACTGCTCTCAGGTTGCTCTTGATCACTAAATCCACTTGCTTTACTTACACCTTCATCATCCTTCTTTTCTGCATTACTAGAAGGTTGTGGTTCATCATCACTAGAATTCTTTGAAGAAGAATCAAACATTGAACCATCTTTCCACAGTGGCATCACAATGTAGTCTTGGCTAAATTCAGTCTCCTTGCTAGTGTGACCTGCACCATTACTTTCTTCTGAACCTGCAAAATCATTAGAGTTTGTACCTGCAACAACTGGCACATAATTCATTGATTTTGTTAGACTATCAATATCAAACAGCCACTTTGGACCATCACCTGTAACAATAGGTTTATTCTCCAAGAACCTAATGTGCAAGTTTTCTTCTACTTTCCTGGTTCTAATGTTGTATACTCTAAAAGCCTTACTAGTCAATGAGTATCCAACAAAGAAACCATCATCAGATTTTCCATCAAACTTGCCAAGATGATCTAAGGTATTAAGGATGGTAACATGACACCCAAATGGTCTCATGAAGCTTAGAGCAGGAGTTCTACCTCTAAACAATTCATAAGGGGTCTTGTTATGAGGCTTAACTATAATTACCCTATTCTGCACATAGCAAGCAGTATTAACTGCTTCAGCCCAAAATGTAGTAGGTAACTTAGAGTCAGCTAACATGGTTCTAGCAGCCTCAATTAGTGTCCTATTTCTCCTTTCAGCAACACCATTTTGCTGAGGAGTTCTAGCTACACTAAATTCCCTCTTAATGCCTTTCTTTTCACAAAACTCATTCATAACTCTATTCTTAAACTCTGTCCCATTGTCACATCTGATTATTTTTACTTTCTTATCAACTAGATTTTCTATCTCAGTTATAAAGTTCTTAAGGATGCCACTAGTCTCATCCTTAGAGGCTAAAAAGAAAACCCAAGTGAATCTGCTATAATCATCAGTGACCACAAGACAATATTTCTTATTCATTAAGCTGCTCACAAAAGTTGGACCAAACAAGTCCATATGCAACATGAATAAAGGCTGAGTAATAGAGTTCTGGATCTTGGACTTACAAGAGGCTTTGTGTTGCTTTCCCTTAAGGCAAGCAACACAAGTTTGGTCATTTTCAAAATCATTTTGTCAAAACGTTTTTTGCAGTAATCCCCTCACAAGATTATCCTTAACCAGTTTATTTATAGTTTTAAAGTTTATATGACCAAGCCTCCTATGCCATAGCATTGATTCATCAAGTGTGGCCTTTGCAACAAGACAGGTTAAGCTCTCTTTAGGAATAATATTTTTCATATCAACATTGTACATGTTGTTCTTTCTAGGAACTTTAAGTAAAACCTGACTTTCATCAGGTAACTTAAAATCAGGAGACAAAACAAAACATGCAGTGTCAGTAAAAAGAACACTGTTCTTTTGTCCACACATCTGTAAGACAATTAGGAAAAGTTAAACTGTAACTCCTATACAAAGTACACATTCCAAATTAAGCTTACCAATTCTTAAGAGTTCATTTTTACCATTAATCTCCTCCTCTGGCTCCTCCCCCAAAGGTAACATATCCTTCATTAAATTCCTTGAAGTCTGTGAGATAGGACATGTTGCATGTCATGTGCCTAGAGCATCCACTATCAACATATCCTTGATCTTCCTTTTGTGGATGAACCTGCATATAAAAATAAGGAAATTAGTTTCCTTTGGGGACCCAAGCCATCACTGACTTGGATCTGCCTCGTGAATCAATATAATTTTGTCTCTTGAAAGTAATTGATGCATTGTTAAGTTTGGTAGGTCTCCAAACCCAACATGCTAAGGCCTTAACAACATTAACCTGATTTGCCTTGACATCATTAACTACTGATGAAGTTGGCCTAGCAGTATTAACTGCTTTTGGCTTAGCAGTATTAACTGCTTTTGGCTTAGCAGTATAAACTTTTTCTTTAGCAGTATTAATTTTTTGGTTAAAGTTTTTGTTAATGTTGTTCTTGATTGATAGGGCCTCTTTACAGTTGATTGAGCTAATTTTGAAAAAACAGACATTTGTCTGCTTTATAAAATTATGTTTTGGATGACCGGAATAACAGGCCTAGCAGTAATAAGTTGGTTTTAAGCCATTTTTACATTAAAAACTGCTCTGGTATTATGTTCCCTGTGAGAGTTAGGGTAGCTATTAGAGAATGTTATAATTCACCCTTGTATAATTATTCCCATTTACCATCCCTTCCCTTTGATGGTAATTGCAATGAGCCTACACATGGCAAAGCTTCAACAAACAAAACATGCTTTATTATACATCACAAAATCACCAACCTAGCTGTGTGGGATTTAAGATTATCCAATACTTTGATTTCCCCCTGAGTTTTTGTGATCTGTACATCTCTGCATACTTAACTGGTTTCCTAGCTGGTTTTTCTTGTTGTTTAATAGATTCTATCTTAGTAGGAAAAATAGTTTGCTTCTCTTTTTCTGACACCAACTTCTCACCCAATGGGGCATCAAGAGTTTTCTTAACCTCATTAATCTCATTTGAGGAATTTTCATAGACACCCTTATTTGCCTTAAATCCATAGCCTTCAAATTCAGGCTGTTAAAACTCCTTAAGACTAAAGTTGGACAAATCAAAAGTTGGGGGTGCAAATAAGCCTGTAGGTGGAGGTGGAACATCATTATACCCCACACCTTTTCTATTGTTATCACAAATTTGACTCCCTATTAATTTATCTAGGCTCTTAGAGGCAATATTAAAATTGTCAATTTTAATATGATTGCTCTCTTTTTCTTTCTTAAATTTTTCTATCTGAATATTAAGAGCATTGATTTCTGAGTCTTTAAATGAGGCATCTCTTTTTAAAACAACAATTTGGTCACAAAGCATAATCTCATTCTTTTTGTAGAAGACAAGTTGTTCTTCTATAGAAGCTAAACCTCTTTTATAGGTATCTAGATTAAACTCAGATTTATTAAATTCTACTCTTAAATTATCAAGCTGAGTTTTAAGAGTTTCAAAGGATTTAAGACAAGTGTTAGAACAAGTTTTGTTATTATGTACCTCTGAATTTGAGAAAGCCATAAGAGCCAAGTTGGTAGGGACTTCCTCATCTGCCATGTAGCTCCAATCAAAACCTGCTTCATCAATAACCACCATTGCTTTGGAAGAAATGTCTTCCACATTCACAGTCCTTCTTGAGCTGTCTTGATTTCTAGCCCTGCTTTCTTGGTTCCTAGGACCTCTGCATTCCCTTGCAAAATGTCCCATCTTATGACAGTTGAAACATTCTACCTTGGACTTGTCATATCCTGCAGTGTCACTTCCATTGATAGTGATCTTCTTCCCAGTTCTCTGGTAATACTTTCTTGCTCTCATAATCAGTAGTGCCAATTGCCACTTAAAATCCATTTCTTCAAGATCATCTTCATGGATTTGTTCTAGGTCTTCATGAACAAGTTGAGACCCATTTGGTTGATTAACCAGAAAAGCATAGATAGTAGCACCACAAGTTAGCAGTACTATCAAGAGTACTATCAGTACTAACTGTAGAGTTAGCAATACTAACTTGAACATTAGTAGTATTAACTTCATTGGTACTGCTAGGAGTTGTAACAAAGGTCATATTCTGAGAGCCCGAATTTGAGCTTGATGTAACAGTTCTTTTGACTTCTTGTTCAACAATCTTAAAATTGTTGTAAAGATCATCAAAGCTCATTGAGTCAACATCTGGTTTGTTCCACCAGACTACAACATGAGTGTTCCATTCAGAAGGCAGAATTCTCAAGAACTTTAAATTGAGATCTTCTTGAGAGATGTTTTCACCCAAGATGGCCAACTGGCTAACAATTTTCTGAAGCCTGTTAAAGATAGAGTCAAGTGACTCTGTGCTTGGGGCATTGAAGTTCTCATACATCTGCTTCAGAAGTGTGTTTTATGTCTTCTTTGTGGCATCATTGCCACCAAATCTTGTTTGTATGGCTTCTGTTGGAATTCTAGATTTGATGAGACAAAATAAATAAAAGAATGAAACAAAAGGACTAAAAACGTCATTAAAGAATTCTACAAGCTGGTGGAGAATTATGTAGATTCTGGAAGATCTCCTTAAGAAGATAAAGATAATAAAAGATATTCTCTAAATATTTTAAAGATTTACTTGTCTAATGTTTATCTTCCTTTGTAAGTCTTGATCTCTCCCTATATAAAGAGATCATAGACATATAGTTTTGGTGTACACAGAAAATGTAGTCGACTAAAGGTGTGTGTGTGTGTTTTCTAGGCGTGTGGTTCATTATAAACGCCTAGAATGAGTGTTGTAGCCTCAAGATCAATGTTTCATTGATCCTATTACTAGTTAGAGTAACTGTTCTAGAATTGATCATCTAGAATTGGGGTTTTATTGAATGATAATGAAGAAAAATCTTGTTTGATAATATACTGTTCTTTATATTCCGCTGCGTACTTATATTATCTGTAAAACATATCCTAGATGAGTTTAATCGATCTTCACAATTGGTATCAGAGCCTCGTGGCTCTCGATCTAGGATCTATCAAGGTTTTATACAAGGTTTTGTTCGTGTTTGATTTTCTGTTTTAAGTAATAAAGAAGAATTGAAGACATTAGGGTTTCAGCAAACCTTAAAAGCAGAAACTTTATGAAGAAACCCTAAAAACCCTAATTTTCAAGAAATCATTTTGGGTAACAAATTTTCTGGGGTTTTGATGTTAAATTGATATAACAATGTTTATATTTGCCCTCTCTATTTGTAATGGGTATGTAATACGATTGTAAATCATTGTTATCAATAAAAGGGTTTCAATTTGTTATGGTACACGATCTGAGTTAATATGCTTTCTTAAGAACCCTAATCCAAGGGTAATGGATATTTGATTTATTCATTTCTACTAGCTTTGGAGAGTCGATCCTTGGATTGGTGATGAACCCTAGTAGGAATGATTGATGATAGAAGCTTGGCTTGTTAACTTTGCTTGAAGGTTTTGTTCTTTTACACGTTGTAATTAAGATGCGTATATGAAGTAAGGGTTCTTATAAAACCCTAATAAAGATGTGGATCATACAATGAAGAAACAAGCAGATCGTGTAACATGTTTAGGGTTTTTCATTGGTTGCTGCGTGATGATGTTAGTGACATATTTCTTGTTGAAGAAACGTGAATGAGTGATGAGGAGAAACCCTCAAGAAGAATGACGGTTCAATGAGAATGTGTATTGACTACATGGAACAAAACAAGTTGACTATAAAGAACCGATATCCTCTTCCCAGAATTGACGACTTGTTTGATCAATTACAAGGTGCGTGTTGTTTCTCCAAGATATATCTTCGCTCGAGATATCATTAGTTGAGAGTCTGAGAAGAAGATATACCGAAGACCGCGTTTAGGAACACCGATATGTGCATTTTGGTTCACAGTCATGCCATTTGGCAGACGAACCACCAGCACCTTTTTATGGACTTAATGAACCGCGTCCTCAAACCCGGATTGGACAAATTCAAATTGGTGTTCATTAACCAATCGTTAATCTACTCAAATCAAAGAAGAACTTGAAGTCCACCTTGAAGACGATTTTATGACTTACTCGAGAAGAGAGAAGTTATTACACCAAATTTTCTAAGTGTTAATTTTATTGACAAAGTTTCAATTCCAGGACTAGTGGTCAACCGCGACAGTATCTACTGTATCCTAGCATAGGATTGAATCTGGCAAGAACTGGAAGATAGCCCTGAATCATCAACTAAATCCTTCATTTTAGATTGCGGGTTACTACCAGATTATTAAGAATTTTTCCCTCCCAAGATCGCCAAACCTCACACTTTGTTGACTCAAAAAGATAAGACTTATGTGTGGGGAAAAGAACAATATGAAGCTTTTCCGCATTCTGAAGGAAACTATGCATGCTCCTAGTGTTACACTGCCCCGATGGACCACAGACGACTTTGTGGTCCCCCCCACCCCCCTGATTGTGATGCATCGAAACAAGGTTTTGGGTGCGTGATGATTTAACGGGGCAAATGATAGCGTATGGTCAAACAGTTTAAAGAGCATGAAAAAATTATACCACCCACGACCTAGAATTGGTGCGGTCTGTTCCGCTCTTAAAATATAGAGACATATCTTTATAGGACAAAAGTGTTATCTACACTGACCACAAGAGTCTCCAGTACATATTTGACCAGAAAGATTTGAATATGCGCCAAAGGCGGTGGATCGAGCTGCTCAGTGACTACGAATGTGAGATCAAATACCACCCGGGCAAGGCAAATGTGGTGGCAGATGCCTTGAGTAGAAAAGAAAGGCTCAAGCCAAGGCGAGTACGTGCTATGAGTATTACTATTCATTCTGGACTTAAGACTAAGATTTTGGAAGCACAGGGCGAAGCTTCCAAGGATCTCAAAGCTCCAGCTGAATGGCTAAGAGGATTAGAAAAACACTTTGAACGACGAGATGATGGTGGAATTTACTTCTTTGATCGTATCTGGATTCCATCAGTTGGTGGTGTAAGGAAACTGATCATGGATGAAGCTCATACTTCTAGATATTCAATACATCCGGGTGCGGATAAGATGTATCATGATCTGAGAGACTTGTATTGGTGGCCTGGTATGAAGAGAGACATTGCTGAGTACGTTAGCAAGTGTCTTACGTGCTCTAAGATTAAAGCCGAACATCAAAAACCCTCAGGATTACTTCAACAACCAGAAATCCCTGAGTGGAAATGGGAGAAGATAACAATGGACTTAGTCACAAAGTTGCCTAGAAGCAACGGTGGGTATGATGCGATTTGGGTCATTGTGGATAGATTGACCAAGTCGTCTCGCTTCTTACCCATTCATAAAGATTACAAAATGGAGAAGCTGGCAAGAATTTATATCAACGAAATCGTAGCAAGACATGGTGTGCCAGTGTCAATTATTTCAGACCGTGATGGTCGATTAGCGTCACACTTATGACAAGCTCTTCAGGAAGCATTGGGTACAAAACTACACATGAGTACGACTTACCACCCTAAGACCGACGGTCAGAGTGAGCGTACTATTCAGACGTTGAAAGATATGCTTCGAGCTTGTGTTATGGATTTTGGTGGCAGTTGGGATGCTCATCTTTCATTGGTTGAGTTTTCTTATAATAACAGTTACCACACGAGCATTAAGTGCGCGCCATTCGAGGCTCTGTACGGGCGAAAATGTAGACCCCCCATGATATGGACTGAAGTTGGAAAAAGTTAGCTTATTGGACCAGAACTTGTATAAGAAACGACATAAAATAATTTTCAGATTAAGGAAAGGTTGAAAACGGCAAGGACGCCAGAAAAGCTACGCTGATAAGAGGCGTGATTAGCGGTAAATTCAACCCTTTTTATATAAATATAAATATAAATAAATATATTATACTTATAAATATATAACATGGATCAAAATCCACGAAATCAATGAAACCGAGAGTAGTATAGGATATTCCCGGGTCGTAGTCCCAACGAGGAGCGAATTGGAAAGTCGAGAGTTGGTTTGATATTTGATGTTTGATGTTTGAACGAAAAAGGTATGGGTTTTATTTTCTAAAGCTACGATAAAATTAAGGCAAACTACACTAAAAACGAGAAAATCACACAAATTATACTAAAAACGGAAACGGGAAGCTAAAACAACACAACAAAAACCCTAATTTTTCAAAATTAAGCCTAAATTAATTTTTTCACTTTTAATGGACTTAAATTGACTAAAAAGGAAGTTTAAAGAAAACTAGAACGAAAACGGAGTTAAATTGAGTTCAAAAACGAGAAAACGAGAATCGGGATCGAAACCCGTTCTTTAAAAAGTAAAATTTTGCAAAAATGACCCTACGAAAGATTTTCTATTTTTCCTAAGTGCAATATGACAAAATAAAATTTTCCAAAAAAGAAAAATATTTTTTTGATTTTTATTTAATTTATTATAATTAAAAAACAGTTTAAGTTAAATCGCATAAATTAAGAATCACCAATCAACGTAAACGGGCACTAAACAAATTAAAGTTTACATCAAGAAATCATTATATTATTATTACTAAAGTAATAATTTACTTATTAGGTTTTATTTTATCGGTTACGTAAAACGTTACGTTTCGCGATAAATTACGTTTAGGTATTCCCGGAACCACAAAAATAAATCTACGCTTCAACAAATACCTATTTTTATTACTAATACTCAAAGTTTTATAAAACTTTACCTACAAACATCACTTGAGCCGAAATAAAAGTGCATTTTTGTATGGCACTATAGATGAAGAGGTGTATGTTTCTCAACCTCCTGGTTTTGTTGATCCTGATCATCCTAAGAAGGTTTATAAGGTTGTCAAAGCTTTATATGGATTACATCAAGCTCCTAGAGCTTGGTATGCTACTCTATCAACATTTCTAGAGAAGCATGGATACAGAAGGGGTACTATTGACAAGACTTTGTTTATTAAGAAGGACAAGAAGGATATCATGCTGGTTCAAGTGTATGTAGATGATATCATTTTTGGCTCTACTAGAAAGTCTTGGTGTGATGAATTTGAGGCATTGATGAAAGGCAGATTTCAAATGAGTTCTATGGGTGAACTCATATTCTTCCTTGGATTGCAAGTCAAGCAAAAGACAGATGGAATTTTTATTTCTCAAGACAAGTATGTTGCAGACATGCTGAAAAAGTTTGACCTTACAAGTGTGAAAACTGCAATAACCCCAATGGAGACCAAGATGGCATTGACATAAGATGAGGAAGCTGATGAAGTGGATATACACTTATACAGATCTATGATAGGTTCTCTCATGTATTTAACTGCCTTTAGGCCTGATATAATGTTTGTAGTATGTGCTTGTTCTCATTTTTAGGTTACTCCCAAGACTTCACACCTTAATGTTGTGAAGAGAATCTTAAAGTACCTTAAGGGAAAACCTAATTTGGGCTTATGGTATCCTAGAGAATCATCTTTTGACTTGGAAGCTTACTCAGATAGTGACTATGCTGGGGCTAACCTTGACAGAAAATCCACAACCGGTGGTTATCAATTTCTTGGAAGCATATTAATTTCATGGCAATGCAAGAAACAAACAATAGTGGCTACCTCTACAACAAAAGCTAACTATGTAGCTGTTGCAAGCTGCTGTGGACAAGTATTGTGGATTTAGAATCAAATGTTAGACTATGGTTTCAATTTCATGAATACTAAAATTCACATTGATAATGAAAGCACAATCTTCATTGTGAAGAATCCGGTGTATCACTCCAAGACAAAGCACATAGAGATCAGACACCACTTTATACGAGATTCTTATGAGAAGAAGCTCATTCGGGTGGAGAAAATTCACACAGACTTCAATGTAGCTAACCTATTGACCAAAGCTTTTGATGGACCAAGGTTTAATTTCTTAGTGGTTCATATTGGTATGATAAATTCATAGCTACATTTAAGGGGAGGATTAAATGTATAGTTTGTAACCTAGTAATACTAGTTAGTAGAATTAATTATGATATGTTATCTTATTTTTAGTAGTTATTAAAATATACTAGATCTAGAAACATAGTGTTTTCGAATAGTTTTGTAGTATATTTTTTGTGTGGCTTAACGTTTTCAGGTTATACTTGGATTGCATGAAGGATTGGAGCATGATTGAAGTTGTGAAAAAGTTAATTCTGGTATTGTCAATATTAATTCTAGTAGTTTACTGGTTAATCCTGGTAAGTTTATTGTTAGTTCTGACAATATATTGTTAATACTGGTTGATCAGACTTAAGTCTGGTAGTCCAATATTAATACTAGTAACTAGTCGTTAGTACTGTTTGGTCTCACAACTTTGACTTTTCACTAAATATGACCGTTATAGCAAATTGCGGGGATATTTAAGCGGATAATGATACAAATTGGATATTTACTATTTTATCTCACCTAAAATAGTTTTCTTCATTAAAAAGAGCCTATTTTCTC